>PVJC01035026.1:0-18472 GCA_004026665.1 Murina feae
ATGTCTTCATCTGGTAATTTTTTTCTCTATAAACATCTAATCTAATAAAAGAGTAATATGCAAATTAACCATCACTCCAAGACACCTAAGCCATGCCCACCAACCAAGCCACACCCACCAGCCAATCAGAGCAACTGTATGCAAATTAATCAAGCCAAGATGGCAGACAGCAGCCATGGAGCTAGAGCAAACAGGAGGCTTCTGTTTGGAGGAAACTGCCTGCCTCTGCCGGCTGGGCCTCTGCTCAAGGCAACAATGTTTCAATTATAGAAGCCACGGAGCTGAAGCAAACAGGAGGCTTTGTTGCCTGCCTAGGTTTTCGCTCAAGGCAACAAAGTTTCAATTATAGAAGATAAACAAATCCCAGAAACCTGATTCCAGCCAGCCTCACTGGGACCTTGGATCAATGGGAGCTGTGGGCAGCCTGAAAACGGCCCTCAGCCCCTCACCCAGGCTTCCAAGGCACCCCAGTAGGGACCCAAACCCTGAAGAGGATGTGTGCAGCCTGAAAACGGCCCTCAACTCCTCACCCAGGCTGGCCACACCCCTATGGGGAGAAGGTCCCTACTAGGGGGCTTGGTCAGCCTGCAAATAGCCATCAGCTCCTCACCCAGGCTGGCCAGGCATGCCAGCAGGTGGACATCCCCCGAGGGGTCCCAGACTGTGAGAGTGCACAGGTCGGGCTGAGGGACCCCCCGAGTGCACAAATTTTTGTGCACCGGGCTCCTAGTTTCATTTTAAATGAAAGTAAGCTATACTTCCTCAGCTTCTGCCCCTCCAGATTGTCTCTGTTTTTTTGTATCATGGATACCACTTTCAAAATCATAAAAAGTGCACAGACACAACCCACTAAAGAACTTAATTAACATAAATCTTTGAATCTCTAAATGCATTATTACACATTGTGGGAAAATGTGCTGTGCCAGCACAGCCAAGGGTTTGGTGAGCCTAAGGAGGGTCGGTGAAGGATTAAAGAAAAGACAGACAAAGAGAATACAGCTGGTAGATCTCCTGTACCTGGATGAAGCCACAGAGAGAGATCCAGCCAGCAAGCTGAGGCTTTATTTTATAGTCAGAGAAAAATAAGGTAGTGGTCAACATAGTTACAATGTTCTTGTGAGTTTCACTTGTTTTGGCAGCACTTGCTGCACCTCCCACAGCCCATTAGCTACCCAGGAAGGATCTATGCAATGGCCATAAGGTCAAGCTTAATTATGCTAAGAGGGCTCTGCCCTCTAAGCTGAAACATGTTTGTGGCTCAGCCACAGGTCAATCCAAAGCTTAACTCTAGAGCCACTCTCTACAGGAAAATATCACTGTCAACTGAAATCCAATGAAGAGCATGAATTATTATCTTTAAAATGTATTTTTTTACTGATTTCAGAGAGGAAGGGGAGGGTGAGAGAGATAGAAACATCAATAATGTGAGAGAATCATTTATTGGCTGCCTCCTGCATGTCCTCTACTGGGGATCGAGCCCACAACCCAGGCATGTACCCTGACCCAGAATCGAACCGTGACCTCCTGGTTCACAGAGGCCAGACTAGTTTGGTGGATTATTTGAGTGAACTTATCAATAAAGGACATAATCACAAGTGCTGAGGTAGTCTGGAGGGCCTAGAACTGTGGGTCTCTTTCTGAGTTCTGGAAATACCAGCTCAATAGTCTGGACGATATTACAATTTAGAGATGTGGAGCTTTCTTTCCCAGGTGTTTAAAGCACTAGCGTTCCCATAGCTTAAATTTCTCTCTCTGTATATTGGGATATAGAGACAATGATTTGCATGTCTTATATCTTAAAGCTTTAAAGTGCATAATGAAATATATATTTTCCTCTAAATTTAATATATTTTACTCAAGTATTTCACCAATTTTACTATCTTCCTTTCTCTGCATTTATTTTAAACATTGCTTGATAAAAACAAAAACAGTAACAATGCTAAATAGTCAGGTGAGGAATTAGTTGGTGTCTTTAAAACTAAATTTTATTTTTAAAGATTCTAGAATATCTTGTCATATAACACCCCTTGCTTTAAAGATCATTTTAATTGTTTCTCCCTTGTATTTTCTATTTCTTGCATGTCTTTCCAGAGATTGCACAGATAAAACCACAAAGAAATCTGAGGTTACTAAATAGCGTCAAAAGGTTTTCTGCATCCAATTTGCTCTGCCTTACAGAAAGTTCTCCCAGACTTGGAGATACAGCAAATGGCTTAGGATATCTTTGGCACTTAAATTATGTTGTCTATATTTGCACTTAGCAAACACTACTACATTCTTCATATCAAAAAATTCTTTCTACTGAGCATTTAAAATACTCATCCTTTTAACACAACAGTCTAGTTGTATTGGGGAAAAAAAGAAGCCCTGTACAACACCATAAACCATTCATGGCAAAAGAATGAATGCCTTTTTAAAAAATATACACGGGCTTAACGGTGTGGCTCAGTAGCTTGGGGGTCGCTCCGTGCACTGAAAGGTTGCTAGTTTGATTCCTGGTCAGGGCACATACTGGGTTTAGGGCTCAATCCCTGGTAGGGGCGTGCAGGAAGCAGTCAATCAATCTTCTGCTCTCATATCAGTATTTATCTCTATCTCTATCTCTCTCCCTTCCTCTCTCTTTAAAAAAACCAATAAAGGTATGGAAAACAATCTTTAAAAAGAATATACATGATGATTGTGGAATATATCAAGTAGTACATAATTATAGTGCAAAGAGCATGAGATTTGGAGGCAGCCCTGCACTGGTCTTAAAAATTGAGTAGAGCTCAGAACAGTAATTCTGAGCCCCTGTCTCCTCATCTGTGACCTGGGAATAATGTCATTGGGCAGTTGTAACAATAAAGTGACACAAAACATGCAAAACACATGGCGAAATATCTGACATATAGTTACTGAAATGTTTCCCACTCCTGCCAACGTAATAAGTCCGCCTCCTGGACTTAATACACTAACTTTTATGATTGATGGAAGCTCCACCTGGGATGGTCCATCTGGAAGGACTTAACACTGCAGTAGAGTTCACAGAAGTACAAAAGATGTAAATATATTAGAAAATGTAACCATGTAACCATCTATCAGAAAAAAAATTATGGAGTAAGACTTCTTACGAAACAAGGGATTAGAGGTAAGGATTTATTTTATCAGTAGACAGTTATAAAGGGCATGCCCTTTGAAAGCTCTGTATTAGCTGTTAGGAATCTCCAGAATCTCTGAGTGCTCTCGTACTCTAAATGCAAATTGAAGACAGTAATCAGAAAAAGAACTAACCCATCACCCACCATCCAGCAGGACAGTTGGTCCAAATATAAACTATGGTATCAAGTAAGGAAAGGTGTTCTTAATTCTCCCACTCAGACTCGCATTATGTAAGAAACAATGACAGTTCAGATAAGCTGTCTCTAGACAAAGCTCTCCCCAGAAAGGAAATTTAAGTGGGTGCTGTAAAATAATATACTCGAGGGCAGTGATTTTCAACCAATTTTGTCTCATGACACACAGAAATTAATTACTAAAATTCTGCAACATGCCAAAAATATTTTTTGTCAATATGACCAAAAAAAGGTTTTTATTAATTTATTCATACCAGACAGGCATTATTGTGTTGACTGTTGTCATTTTTTAAAATTTGACAGTCTAAGGGAAAACAGGTCAGTGTCCCTGACTAAATAGGTATTTAAAAAGTATTTTAAAAATTCTTGCAGCACACCGGTTAGCAATTGCTACTCATGTGCTGTACTAAAAAAGAATGAACCAAGCATAAAGTCTCTCACATTTGAAAATAGTAATAACAACAAACAACAAGAACAAAAAACATTGAGTTTTATTACTAGTACTGATGACAAGGGTAAGAAAATAAGTATGCCATAAGGATTTTCATTTTGACTCATATTCCCATGGCTTATTTTTTTACCTCTTCTTGACTTTGTTGTTGTTTGTTGTTACTGCTGTTGTTCTTACGTGTTCCTTTCCATTGCCAGATTTTTTGTCAATATTTAGGAACTACTACAACTATTTCAATACTCCTTAGACAGTGATGCAAAAATACCGGAATTGACCTGATATATTTAAAAAACATTTTAAAAAATGACCTAGTAATTGCCTTTCTTAAAGAGAAGCAATGTCTCTCAACATGATATACATTCTTTGTTCTTTTAAAAATGTATTATGTGTGACTTAACTTATATGTGGACTATAAAGAACAAAATAAATGAAAAAAATGAAACAGTCTGATAGATACACAGAACAGACTGATAGTTGCCAGGAGGAAAGGGGTTGGGAGACTTGGTGAAAAGGTGAAGGGATTAAGAAGTACAAGTTGATAATTAAAAAAAAAAAGTCATGAGGATATAAAGTGCAACACAAAGAATACATTCAATAATCTGGTATATATATAAAGGCCTAGGCAACCATCCGACTGTCTGACCATTCGACCAGTAGCTATGATGTGCACTGACCACCAGGGGGCAAGACGCTAAACACATAGGCATGGAAACATGGAACAGACTGATGAATCTCAGAGGGAAGCGGGGGAAGGGAAAGTGTGGGAAGAGATTAACCAAAGATCTTATATGTGTACTAGAGGCCCAGTGCAAGGATTCATGAACCGGTAGGATCCCTCAGCCTGGCCTCTGGGGATCAGGCTGAAACCGACTCTCTGACATCCCCCCGGGGTCCTGGATTGTGAGAGAGTGCAGGCCAGGCCAAGGACCCCCACCTGTGCACGAATCCATGCACTGGGCCTTCAACATTCCCCTAGGGGTCTCAGATTGCGAGAGGGCCTTTGGTGTTGTAATAACTATGTAATTGGTGGGTACTGGAGTTATCTGGGGAAATACTTTGTAAAGTGTGTGAATGTCTAGCCACCATGCTTGAACACCTTAAATTAATACAAAATAATATGAATGTAAACTGTAATTAAAGAATAAAACTTTTAAAAATAAAAAATGTATTATGTGCATTTATTTTGAATGTCCCCTTATAGTATCATATGATAATCTCTATCTTCTCCCACTTCCTAGAACCTTATGCTTATTCATATTGCCAAATGTAACTCTGACTATTGCTTCCAGTGTTTGTAGAGTATACTCTATGACAGAGAGTTATTATTGTAGTCTTCACATCACTTGGGGCACCCAAAAAACCTTTTTAGAGAGCCTGTGAAGTCAAAATTGTTTTCATAATACTACTAAGATATTACTTCCTCTTTTACTGTTTGTGCATTTACACTAGTGATTTCTCAGGCAAGTGGAACAAACGAAAAATAAACAAATGGAACTACATCAAACTACACATTTTTTGCACAGTAAAGGAAAAGTGAAGGAAAACATCAACCAAATGAAAAGACAACTGAATGGGAGAACATAGTTAAAGGATTAATATCCAAAATTTATTAAAAAAAAACTTATATAACTTGACATCACAAACAACCAATTAAAAAATGGACAAAGGACCTGAATAGATACTTCACCGAAGGGGACATACAGATGGCCAATAGACATGTGAAAAAAGTGCTGTCACTACTCCAAGAAATGCAAATTAAAATCACAATGAGGCGTCACTTCATACTTGTCAGAATTGTTATTGTCAATAAATAAACAGCAAGTGTTAGCGTGGATGTAAACAAAAAAAAAGACATTTCACTTATTGCCTATGGTGAAGCAATAATAATTATTAATTTTATCAGATTTCAACTCCTGAGTATATATCTTTTTAATATTCTATGAGATCATATAAGTCAACACAAAAAAAACTTCCTTTTGCTGCATATTAGTGTGTGACGTTGTCTCAACAAATGGTACAAGTGTAGTTAGTTGCTTTTTCGCATGAAATACCATTTTCTTGAAAGAATGACAAAGTATGATTCTTCAGACTTAGGTATTTGGCACACATTATTTAAAAAAAAAAAACATTAGCCTATTATTTTGAGGAAAACAACAAACTTTTTTTTGGTCAACAATAAAATCCAAGCTCTCAAGCAAAACTTAGAATATTGGAAAACTTGTAACAGCTACCAGGAATTTGCAACAGAAAAATCTGTAACAGCTATCAGGAGCTTTTTAACACATGGAAGACATTTCTTGATATTAAGAAAGGTGATTCTATAGTGATGTGTCAGCATTTGGAGCTCTGCGTAACTCACTGAACCTATATGTTCCAAACAACCATTGAATGATGATATTTTACATGTGAGTAAAAGATCCACTCAAGGCACAAAATAGATCAATTGATTTCAATATACCAGGACAAAAAATTCATTTGACTTCAGATTCTACATGTATTTATATTATTTCAAATTTTTATTAAGATAAATTGCACATAATATATTTATACTCTGAAGTGGATTTTAAGTGGTTTTAAATACATTCATAATGTTGTACATCACCTCTACTGTGTTGGGGAACTCATAGCTGGTGTATTAAATCAGGAATATGCAAATTATGACCTGCTGAATGAGGAGGCACAAGCCACCCACAAGAGGTTGACTGGTAGCTTCCTCAGCATCAGAGCTCCACTTTGGGGAAATGAAAATTCCAGGAGTCATTTTGATTAAAGGCTGTTTCAATAAACTTACACAAAAGAAGTCACAAGATTTATTACTTACAGATCCTAGAAATGAAAGGGATGGAGGGGCACAATGAGCCAGGGGAGGGGCAGTCTTGCATCCCAGGTCATGAGTCAGGGGATAGAGAACATGGTAGCAAACATCTTACTATAAGGTGGTTGGGACAGAGGTCACTGACTTTTCATGGGCTCAGCTCACTAAATGAATATATTAAAGGGTACTCCAGGAAAAATAAAGAAGGAACTTGAGGTAGGATTCCTAAGTTCTGGTTGTTATACTATAAAATGCCTGGGAAGCAACTCAAAATAGCTTTCTCATCACATCCATCATCCATATCCAGAACTCCTTTCATCTTGTAAAATTGCAACTTTAAACCCAATAAACTATAACTCCCCATTCCCTCCTAACCCTCGGCAACCACCATTCTACTTTCTGTCTCTATGATTTTGATAATTCTAAGTATCCTATATAATAAAGAGGGAATATGCAAATTGACCATCACTCCGGTCACTTTGCACCCACAGCTGAGGCGAAGTTCCCATACTAAGCCTTAAGGAGCAATCAGCAGGGACCTGAGGCTGAGCGCCCACCCACCTCCTGCATGGGGCTTGACAGGGGACCTCAGGTGGTACCTTCCACCTGCAGGCCTTGACAGAGACCTCAGGCTGCTCCCCCCGCCCTGGCACCAGGCCAGAGGAACTCAGGCTGCACTCTCTTCCCTGGTGCCAGGCCCGGGGGACCTCAGGCCATGCCCCCCGCCCTGGCCCCAGGCCAGGGGACCTGAGGCTGTGCACCCCACCCAGAGGGACTTGACAGGGGCCCTCAAGGTGTGCCCTCTGCCCTGGTGCTGGGCCAGGGGACCTCAGGCCATGTCCCCCAACCCAGGACCAGGCCAGGGGACCTCAGGCTGTGCCCCTGCCCTGGCACCCAGGGGACCTGAGGCCGCACCCCCCCCCCCAACCTGGCAGGGCTTGACAAGGTGGGACCGGCCGGGTCTGGATCTAGCCCAATGAAGAGGGGCCATCCAGGTTTGGGTCTCGAGAGATTTTGAGGTGCACGTGGGTGGTTGAAGACTTGACTCTGGGTTCTATGGTGCACCCCAGACTCTGACAGGAGGAAGATTTTCACATGTTTTACTAATTTTCTTTCATCTCTGACACTTCTATTATAGAGAAAGGGCAAATAGCAATATTAAAATATTTCCTCTAATTAATCCCCTTTCAATGTGCACGAATTTCGTGCACTGGGCCACTAGTTTCATATAAGAATCATAGTTTGTCTTTTTGTGTGGGTTTCACTTAGCCTAATATCCTTAAGGTTCATCCATGTTGTAGCACGTCAGAATTTCCTTCCTTTTAGAGGCTAATGTTCTACATTTTGCTTATCCATTCATAAATTGATGGACACTGCATTGAGGTATATTTCACGTGTAATACTAGTAAATTGCACATACTTCAAGAGTACAACTTCATACATTTTAATGTATACACTAGAGGCTGGGTGCACGAATTCGTACATGGGTGGGGTCTTGGCTGGCCCACCCTGATTGGGGCTGATCAGGCCAGGCCAACTGTGGGGAGGGGCCATGGGCAGTTGGCCAGCCATGGCCCCAACCCCTGGTCAAACTCCTGGTTGAACTCCCAGGTAAGAGGATAATTTGCATATTATATAGCATGGCAAACATATCCATTACCACCAGCACCCCCCATTATATAGCCTTTTATTATATAGGATAAACATAACCATTACCAACCCCACCCTGTTTTATCCCTCTCATTCTTTCCTGCACCTCCCATCCCCAGTCACTGATCTTTGTCACATTAGTTTGCATTTTCTAGTTTTAATTAAATCATAAAACTTACCATTTTATATTGCCATCAACATGAAAGTTCCAGATGTTACCAATACTTGGCATAGTCAAGTCTTTTTAATTTTAATCATGTGTAGTGATATCGTTTTTTTTTTTTTTTTTTTCATTTTCCTAATGATGGTGGACTTCTCGTGTGCTTATATGGCATCTATGTATCTTTTTGATGAATTGGCTGTTCAAATCTTTTGCTCCTCCCTCCCTTTCATTGGGTTGTTTTCTCTTATTGTTGAGTTTTAAGAGTAATTTATACTTTCTAGACACAAATCCTTAGCACATATGTGGTTCACAAAGATTTTTCTCATTTGAAGGTTGTTTTGCTTTTTTTAAAATAGTATCCTTTGAAGCACATTATTTTGATGAAATATAGTCCTAAGTTTTGTATTTAAATCTGATACACTTGTATAGCATGAGGTATATTTTTATTGTAAATGGTATTCAATTATTACAGCACAATTTATTGAAGTTTTTTTCTAGAGTTGCCTTTATACCTTTGTAAAAATTCACTTGTCCTTGTGAGAATATAGCTATAAACTGTTTCATTGATCTATTTGTCTGTCACTACCAGTTTTGATTTCTGTAGCTTTATTTACAAGCCTTGAAATCTGATAATGTGTTCCAACTTTATTTTTTCAAAATCATGTTTAGCAATACTAGGCTCTTTGCACTTTCATTTGAATTTAAAATTTGTCTGTTTCTACAAACTTTAAATTCATATAAAAGTGCAAAGGATCTATCAAAGAATTGGCTTTTTGATATTGATTGGGATTATGTCAAATCTATAGATCTGGGGAGAACTAGTATCTTACTTAGTATCTTACTCTGAGCACAGAATACCTCTTTAGTTCTTTTAGCCATGTTTTAGATTTTTCATGTACAAGTCTTCTATGTTTTGTTAGACTTATCTCTAAGTACCCCATATTTTTAAGTAGTGATGGAGACTTGACTTGGGATGAGTATACAATATAGTGCATGGATGAAGTGTAGAACTGTACACCTGAAACCTGCAATTGTTAACCAGTCACCCCAATAAATTAAAAAAGAAAAAAAGCATTTGTAAATGGTATTTTGTTTCACTTGTTGCTAGATATAGAGATGTAATTTACTTTTGTATATCAATGTTATATTCTGTAACTTTGACAAATACTATTACTTCTAGTAGCATTTTTAATAGATTACATTGACTTTCCAAATAGGTGATCATGTTATCTTCAAATTAAGTTACATATCTTCTTTTCAGTGTAGATGATTTTCATTTTTTTCTTGTCCTATCAACCTCCAGCATAACACTAAATACAAGTAATGAGAGCAGACATCAGTCTTGTTCCCAATCTTAGGAAGGAAACAGATTTTCACCATTATCATGTTACCTATACTCTTAGTAGATGCCCTTTATCAGGTAAAGAAGTTCCTTTCCAATCAATTAATCATGTAACTTTTCTTTTACAGCGGATAATAGTGAATTTCATTAACTTTCAAATGTTAAAAACTAACCCTGCATTCTTGGAATAAATATCATTTAGTCCTGATGCAACATTCTTTTTACATGTTGGATTTGCTTTGCTAAAAATTGTGTTTAGAATTTTTGCACTTATGCTCATGAGGAATATTGTTTTTTACTTTTCTTTTAATGTCTGTTTCGTGTTTTAGAATCTGGATAACACCTCATGAGTTGGGAAGTAGTCCACACCTCTTCAATTCTCTGGAATTGTTTGTGTAGAATTGGACAGAATAGGCTAAGGGCACGCTAGACAGGAAGCAAGTGGTAGGCAAGGAAGAACTTAAGGTAAATATCTCTAAAATATGTTACTTTGGCATAAGGATTATTTTAGGCTAGGTGATTTTAAGAAATAGCAGACATAGGAGAAGTACAAAAAACCAACCTGAAGTTACCCTTTGTAAAAGACTCACTTGTAAGGGAAATCCTCAACTGTAAGGGTGTCTCTCTCTTTGTACCCAAAAGAGGGGGATAATCTGATCTCTAGGAACTTTTATCAGTGCAGAAGGCAATCACTTACATCTGCACAACAACTTTATCCTTGGTTACAGCACTCTTCCAGATACTGTCCCAAAACTGATTCTCCATCCCCAACATCTTTTGTCTTCAGCTGATGATATTTAAGGTGGAAGTTTCAACCATTTTGACAACTTACTCATTTTTCTGGCCTTTCCCATGTATATAGTACATATATATATAGTTAACTCCCCCCCTCCCCCCCTGTTAATCTGTATTTATTTACAGGGCTATCTCAGCCAAGAACCCAGAAGAATAGAAGAAAAATTATTTTTCCTTCCTATAGAGCAATAGGCTATATCACATAGCCTATGTGTGTAATGGGGTATATTATCTATGTTAAAGTTACATTCTATGATGTAACACAATGGCTAAGTCAACTAACAATGCATTTCTCAGAATGTATCCCCATCAAGTGGTACATGACAGAATTTATTTAGGTTAGCATATTTTCTTAGATGAATAATAAAGGCTATCTAGAATGTGTTATTCTACTGTACAGGGGTGAGCAAAAGTAGGTTTATAGTTGTGAGAAGCATGTAAGAAATTGATGACAATAAAGAACTGTGCCAAAGTACGCTTGAATATAGTAAGTAGACTATAAGAATATATGAAACAATAAAGGCTGGCCATTTGAGCACTAACTCTACCTAAGTGCACTGTATCATTGTGACATTCTTTTGAGTTAATAAAGCTATTGTAGTCCACCAGTGTGGCTCAGGGATTGAGCGTCAACCTATGAACCAAGAGGTCATGGTTCGATTACCTGTCAGGCACATGCCTGGATTATGGGCTCAATCCCCAGTAGGGAGTGTGTAGGAGGCAGCCAATCAATGATTCTCTCTCATCTCTGATGTTTCTATCTTTCTCATTCCCTCCATTCTTCTCTGAAATCAGTAAAAATACATTTCTTTAAAAAAATTGTAATAATCTGCATATTTTTCTATACAAACAACTGTAAACCTACTTTTGCTAACTCCTGAATATATAAAAATCTAATTTTCAAAATTACATGTCTCTATACAATAATACCTTACAATGCATTTAATTATTGTAATACTATCATAGCTTAAAGATACCTGAATGGTGGTGACCAACCTAACAGGTATTTCACACTTATAACTTTCCTCAGATCTCTTAAAGCCATTTGGGATGAATAAAGTATCCTTATTGCCTTTATGCCCTCTGCTTAAATTTTACTTCTGGCCTAGCAAATTCCAAACAGGGAAAAAGAAAAAAGAAGATTAACAGATGAGAACAAATTAATCAAGTCAGTAAGTTAATCAAGAGAAAATTACATAATTTGGAAAACCAGAAATTATACCCTAGAATGATTCATTTTTTAACACAAGAAAACATGAGCATTGTATTTAAAGTTCTTAATGTACTTTATACTTTTTTTAGACTGTAAAACAATTAATATGAAAACAAGTTATCTTATGTACTAATACTCTGCAGGAAATGGTACAATTGTTTAGGTATCCATTAGAATGCAAGAAATAATTCTAGCCCAACTGGCGTGGCTCAGTGGTTGAACATCAACCTATGTACTGGGAGGTCATGGTTGGATTCCCAGCCAGGGCACATGACCAGGTTGCAGGCTCAATCCCCAGTGGGGGGCGTGCAGGAGGTAGCTGATCAATGATTGTCTCTCATCATTGATGTTTCTATGTCTCTCTCCCTCTCTCTTCTTCTCTAAAATTGATATTCAAAAAAAAATTATTCTAATCCCAGTACAGTTTTAACTTGCCTTGTGACATTCAGAGTACAGTATTCATTTTTCATTTATACAATAAAGCTGGATCAAATGATATCTAAAGCTTCTGACAGTTCTCATTGTTAACGATGCTATATTACTTATATAGTCTCAACACATTTTTCTAAATGAAAACTTCTTAAATTAGCATTTTCCCTAAAAATGGTGGAAAGTTTCAAAAATGGATTGCATTTTAGAAAATTCAAATTCAAATCTATTTCAGACTAGGAATTGAAAACAATAATTTCCTTACAAATAACTTAAGTAATTTCCTCTAAATCATGTTCCTAAGAATGTGAAAGTGTTAACTAAACTTCAGAAATGTATAAAAACCTTAAGGAACAGTTACTGAAAGTAAAAATATTTTTTTCAAAAACTGTCTCCTTTAACTTAGTAGGTTGAAGCTTTATATTAGGAAAAAAGCCCTATTACAATAAAAAATTAAGTAGATAACTATTATTTTGACAATCTCCTGAATCACAGTATTGAAAAAACAGATCTCCTTTCTTCTGTAGAATTCTACGACATAACTGTTAACTTTCCTGAATTTCCAAAATTTACATGGAATTACTGTCACATACATCTCCAAGAAAAGTTTTCACTGATCAATGCAAACATGATTTATTAAATAAAGAAGTCCATGCTTTATAACGCAGCATTACATTTCTCACAGAGAAATCAAGAACAATGTTTCCTATCATTGATAGGTACTGACTATCTTTGTTAAATTTTCCAACTACAATTTCACTAAAAAAAAAACACAAATTAAGTGGGAGCTGCCTTTACAGATGATGCCTGTGCCTTGGCCATTCTTCGAACCAGTGCTTCTTGTCTTTTTCTCTGAATTTCTTCAGGAGAATACTTCCTATTTTTCTCTTCTTTCTCTAAAAAGGAAACAAAATAAAGATACCAGTGTTACATACTATAAAGTCATTCTTAAGATCTGTTTTAATTTTTATTTTTTTAGTACCTAGAGTTGCTACATTGGTTTGGCCATTAAGTCACACTAAACTACTATATGTGAAATTCCAAGTACAGACATAATGCTGTAAGCCAAAAGAAAAAAAAATCATTGATAAGTCTGTCCCTATTTGATGCATTCTTTTCAGTGTGATAAAATTCATTTGATTAAAAATAGTACATTTTGACTACCCAGCAAATAATTCTTGTGAATAATGACATCTAATTTATATAACAAATATATTTTAAAAATGGATTTTAAATGTAATGAATGGAATTAGATGCCAATACTTCAAATAGTGTATTTATAAGGTTAGGTATATTCATATTCACCTCTATAGAACTCTAAGATTCCATGTCAGCCATTCAGGAGAAATATTTTAGCATGATAGAATGAAATCCAGCATGTCAATAAACATGTAACTCATTGTCAGGTATTATCTTTTTATTTGGAGGACACATATTATATAAACATTAGAAAATTATTTTAAAAAGCAAAATATATGAATAAACTCTTCAATTTTAATGTCTTTTTAATATATAAACATTCTGATATATGTATATTCTTATGCATACTTTAAACATCCTATAAAATAAACGTTTCAAATTAAACACATGAAAATAGAAAGTTCTATTTTAACAAAACATTCATTTCTATCTCTGCCAAAATACTGAATTCTAATATAATGAATTTAATTCAATAGTTAAGTCACTTTGAGCTAATATAGATTATATTAATACGAATCAAGCTTTAAATAGCAAACCTATTTCCTCATTTAAATCCTTTAAAATTAAGACCATCACTTTAATATATCTTTAAATGAGCTTGTATTGTATTCGTAAAACTGTTTATGGTGTAGAATCTGCCTTTTAGAGAAGTAAATAAGAATCTGTAGTACTATCAACAGCGAAATATTTATACTGAACATCTAAACAAAGATTCATAATTTGTTACAAGTCATTTCTCTTGTTAACTAAGAAAAATATGTCTAAAATATATCACCTGTCTTCCCTTTCTTTCTTGGTATAATCTAAATGGGAATGAGTGTTCAGGATAAAAGATATGTATTTTGAGTAAACTCCCTAATGATTCTGATGTCTTTTATTTCCTAACCTATTTATCTCAGAGTGTAGCTTTTTTTCCTTACAGAAAGATACAAGATACTTAAAATTAACCAGATTAATTATCTAATATTTTAGCCTCAAGCCTAAGAAACCCAAGAAACTAAGAATACATGCACACACAGCTTACATTCAATTGACCATAAGTTTCGAAGGAACACAGGTTAATAATCCATGACGACAGAAAAGAACATAGCTCTCTAAAATGGGCCTTACAGTTGGCTTGGTGATATTCTGGAAAATAATTTCAAAGGATATTATAAAGTCACACCATGAAAATTTGATTTAGAGAGAGTCATCCATTTCTCCCATCAGCCCTTCCTTTAACTCAATCTGCAATAAAAATACATAGAAAGTCTTAAACTATTGCAAGATACAAAGCAAGGGTGACTCTTAATCTTAATCTAAAGCAGGGGTCAGCAAATTTTTTGTTGTTGTTGTAACAGGCCAGAAAGTAAATATGCTAACCTTTGTAGGTCATATAATCTCTTTAACCGCTCAGCTCTGTCACTGCAGCATGAAAACAGCCACAGGTAATAATACATAAACAAATGATGTGGCTCTGTTCAAATACAAATTTGTGTAGGGACAATAAAACTAGAATTGATTATAATTTTCAAAACAAAAATATTATTCTTTTGATTTTTCAACCATTTATAATGTGAAAGGCATTTTAGAATGCTGCTGCACAAAAACAGGCCACACAGGGTAGATATGGACAGGCCAGGGTTTATTAAACCCTGCCTTCAAGGAATGAGGTTCTTAAACGAGCTTTGTTTCAAAGACATCTGCTGAAGAGAAGTTTGCTACATAACAAAGTAAAAGGAAGTGTAAACAGTTGAAAATATCAACAAGTTTAATATTCATTATATACTAGAGGCCCAGTGTATGAAATTTGTGCTCGAGTAGGGGGGGTGTCCCTCAGCTCAGCCTGCACCCTTTCCAATCTGGGACCCCTTGGGGGATATCTGACTGCTGGTTTAGGCCCCATACCGCACATCCCTCTTGAAATCCGGGACCACTGGTTCCTAACTGCTCACCTGCTTGCCTGCCTGATTGCCCTGAACCACTCACTTGCCTCCCTGATCGCCCTTAACTGCCTCTGCTTGCTGGCCTGATCACCCCCTAAATGACCCCCTGCCAGCTTGGTTGCTCCCCTACTGCCCCCCTGCCAGGCTGGTCACCCCTAACTGTCTGGAAATCGGACGTCTGGAAGATGTCCAGTTGACTCAGTCTAATTAGCATATTACCCTTTTATTAGTATAGATGTTCTGGCTGACATAGCTCAGTTGGTTGAATGTGGTCCCATGCACTGAAAGGCTGCCTGTTGGATTCCTGGCCCAGGTTGCAGACTTGATCCCTAGTAATGGTATGTATGAGAGGAAGCCAATTGATAATTCTCTCTCTCTCAAATCAATTTAAAAAATTAGACAAAAAAAAAGAATATTAGATGGTATTAATCAACTCAAAGGAAAAATTGATAAGGTAAATCAGAAAGCAGATTATTCATCCATAATGCAGACAGATTAGCAAATAAAAGTTTTGGGAAAACTAAAATACTCTAGAAATTTAGTCTTTAAAAGAATTACAACTATATGTTAATATATCATTTTTGGAATATGGGTCAATTAATTACACCTATTGGGATATAAATATTTTAAATTATTATGGATTTAACAATTCTTTTTGTGTTTTCTTAAAACATTTTTTAAATTGATTTTTACAGGGAGAGGAAGAAAGGGAGAGAGACATAGATATGACAGCAAAACACTAATTGGCTGCCTCCTGCACACCCCCTTCTGGGGATCTAGCATGTAACCCGGGCATGAACCCTTACTGGGAATCGAGCCAACAACCTTTCAGTGCACGATATGACATGCAACCAACTAAGCCACACCTGCCAGGGCATAGATTGAAAATTCTTAAAGTTTCAAAATATCTAGCTTGGACCATAATGTAGAGATATATTATTTGTCAGTGTTAATAAGAATATAAGTTGATATAACTTTTGGGGAAAATTTGGTGATAGCCATCAAAATCCAAAATATTCTCCTTCATTATTTTTTTCAGTAATATAATTTCAAGAGTATACAGAAATTTATGTAGGATTTTCACTGGAGGATTGTTTGTAATGTAAAAAACTGCAGATAACTACACTTCCATCAATAGAGACACAGTTAAATAAATTGTTACATACATATAATGACATATTGTAACGTGTATTAAAAGGACTGAAGCAAACTATATGTACTAACAGGAAATGATAGTACATATATGATAAAATAATATATTAAGTGAAGGTAAAACTAAGTTGCCACATAGGGAATATATAGTATATAATTCCATCTATTTAGATAAATCTATAAGTATACACACACACACATTTTTATACACACACAAAAATGTTACATGATGTATTCCAAACTGTTACCATTTCCTTTTCCTGGGAAATGGTATGGGAAAGGAGAAATAGAGGACTTATATAATATTTTTTTTAAGTGAAGGGATCACTTAAATAGGAAAACAGTAATACCAACAAAAACATTATCTAGAATCTAAACCGAAAACAAAGATCTAATGTTAAATGAAAAACTTTCTCATATTAGCACTAATCTACATAACAAATAAGGAGTCTAATGTTGTTAGCTCCAAGTGAGGGAGACTAATTTAAGAAAATCTGCAATTACAAGTGAGTATACTAAATACTATAACAGAAATTAGCACTGGGTATTGGAGTAAGCCAGAGAAAATGAATATAAATCATTCTGAAGGTGTTAAAAATGCATCGTATTTTTAAAAGCAAATGGAAAATGGCCTGGCAGATTTGGTATAAACGTATGGGTGCACTATTCTGGGCAAAGGAAATAGCATCTGCAGACGGAAGGGTATGATCAAGTATTGGGCATTAAGAAGTACTAATAGTTACGCCAGCCATATTCCCTTTTAAAAAATATTATGCTATCAGTGAATAACAGAACTTTTATATTGTATTACATGATGTTCACTCAAATATTTATCAAACATCTTCTAAGTGTTAGGTAGGCCAAGGTACTCACCGATAAGATTGTCATCAAGAGAGAACCAAGATGGCGGCATGAGGTGTGTACCTAGATGCGCAGCCTCCACAACTAAATTGTAGAAATACAACTATACAGTGAAAGGCCATCCTCCGGAACGAAGGGAGGGGAAGCTTTGCAACTAGAAGTCAGGAGAAGGAGTGCATTGAGACTGGGTAGAGGCTACTGGTACCAAAACTGAGAGGTACGGAGGTGCGGAACGAAAGCGGTGGCGCGGGTGAAAGGGTGGCGGCAGCTGTGCCTGGATCCGCAGCTCGGAAGATTATAAACTCTGGGGTCGCACTGAACGCGGTGCGGGCTGTCTGGCAATGGGGCGGAAAATCAGTGGCGTTCTAGCAGAGCTGTTCGCAGCGATCACTGACGTGGAGATTCGGAGACTCAGAGGTGTGCAGACCCCAGGGCTTGGAGGCTCCAGGTCTGGGAGAGGCTGCGAGTCAGCGGAGGGGCAGACATTTTGGGTTGTTCTGCCCCAGCGATTCTGAGACCCCACCTCACCCCACCTACAACCCCGCCCAAGCTGTGCACCCGCCTGCCTGCAGCATAGCCTGAGGGACTGCAGCTGGGACAGAACTCCAAAAGTTCCAAACCCCAAACAACGAAGAGAAATGCCTGCAGGTCATTTCCTCCCACTGATACCTCGCAGTGATAACTACAACAAGACTGTGCACCCACCCTTCAAAGGCGTACAACAAGAGTGTCCACCCCAGGTGATTGGGGAGGCTGAATCACTGGTCCCTATAGTGCAGAAAGCCACTCCATCAACGTAGCCAAAATGCAGAGACAAAAAAACAGGTCACAAATGACAGAAATGGAGGAAAGCAAACTACTGGATATAGAGTTCAGCACTACACTTTTAAGGTTTTTCAAGAATTTTCTAGAATCCGCTGATAAACTTAGTAATATTATACAAAAATCCATCACCAGACTAGAGGTTTGCAATAATCAAGTCAAAGATTTGAAACATGAAAAAGCAAAAAGCACCCAACTGGAAGAGAAAAAAGAAAAAAGAATCCAGAAGTGTGAAGATAGTGTAAGGAGCATCTGGGACAACTTTAAGCGTACCAACATCAGAATTATAGGGGTGCCAGAAGAAGAGAGAGAGCAAGATATT
>PVJC01035027.1:0-18469 GCA_004026665.1 Murina feae
TGTTCCTTGATACACTGTAATTGATACACTGTTCCTTTAAGGCGGCCTTCTAACTACTAACGAAGCCTCTGCTTCACCTCGCAGCGTCTATAATGAAACAATTGTTGCTTTTACGGGTTAGGCCGGAGCTGCTCTCTCCTTCAGCTCCGGAGGATTCTATGATTGTTACAATGTTTCTAAAAGCTGTGTTTCGCTAGAGGCAGTTTAATCGGAGCTGAGCTGAGGGGCGCAGCTTCACTTTCGCTGCTGCCGCAATGGAAAGGGCTGTTTACTCAGGTCCGTGAGTGGAGGCCGCCATGTTGGCTGGGCTAATTTGCATACAGCCGCTCTGATTGGCTGGTGGGCGTGGCTTACCCTGTCTCAGAGAAACGGTTAATTTTAATATTTCGCTTTTATTAGTTTAGATTAATTAGAAGTAAAGGTGGCCAACTCAGACATTCTGCTTTTAATATGTGGTGATGACGCGTCTAACCTATGGTTGTACAGGAAGGTTTGTCCTTTGGGATTTTTACTTGTTTCTAACCCCATTTTGCTTGGTTTCAACTTGAAACTAACCACGGGTTCATGTGAAGGCAGGCAGAGGTCAAGCTGAGTCTAAAGGCAAACACCAGTTCAAGTCCATCGGTGACATACATGCCAAAATAGACAGCTTATTTTACAAGCATTCATTAAGTGAAATTCATAGAACACGCCTACATAAAAGGAGTCTAGGAATCCACTGACCTGGATCCCAGAAGGAAAAAGGGAATGAATCCTCTTAGCTTGTTGTCCACATTCACAGTCTGAACTTGAGCAGTACTGCATTACTTGGCTTAAAAATCAGTTCCTTTCTTGATGATACAGCAAGCGATTGATCCAGGCATCACAGGCTGTTTGCCATCACTGTTTAATAGAATCTTGCTCATGTGCCTGCATCGTTATTATATTACATTACAAATCGAATGTTTGTTGTCCAACAAAGCCCTGCTTTCCTCTGCAAGGCAGGACTCCTCGGTGATTACAGGGTGGCAGCCCTTTTAGTAGCCTGGCTTGTTTCAGCATATAAAGTGATGACGGAGCTGTTTCAGATATATTTCATTCTCCTTTCATTTGGCGCCAACTCACCTGGGAGCATTCCCCCTAAAATAATAGCACGAAAAGGTTAGTCTGTGCCAGTCCCTCCCTCATTTCTTGCTGGTAAATTTAGACTGATGTAAAGCAATTTGAGCCTTATTCACAGGGTTTATGAATTATTAACCCTGAGATAATGGTTATACTGTCCAAGGGTGCCAAATCTCTTCAACTTAAAAGGTAGATCATAAAGAGAAAGTGGCCATACTAAAAAAAAAATTCCTAAAGTAAATTTATAATATAATGACAGCAGAGACTCACTCTTATAATCTGAATAAAGTATATAAAGAAGTCCATAATAAAGCACATCATTATATAATTGTTGGAGTCCAAGCAGGCCCTGAAGTATCCCGCAATAGCATATTGATTATTTTGAATTAATGTTACTTACTTAAGAAACAGCAAGTGCAAGAAAACCACTGACCTCTCTGTGCCCCTAAAAGTAGGACATAAATCTCCAATGTTCAAGGCCCTCTTTTTGGACCTGGAGGCAGAGAATTCTCTTATTGTTAGATTTAAAGAACCCAGAGCCAAAGAGTCTATATAAACAGACCTAGCTGCCTCTTTATTAATTTACTACTCAAGCCCAAAGTGTTTAGGTTCCTCACTAATCAATACCCAACCCTTGCTTAGATAACTTTCCGACAGACACTAACTTTTTTGTCCTGTCAGTTCTTCACAAATGTATTGTTTGTCTAAAAATCATAAAAAGACTTTTGAATTCAGTGATTTCTTTGAGCTTCATTTTGTGATCATATTATAACTGCTCATGCAAACATATTAAATTGTTTTTGTCCTGTTCATTTAGCCTGGTGTCAATTTTTTTTAATTTTATTGATTTTTTACAGAGAGGAAGGGAGAGTGATAGAGAGTTAGAAACATCGATGAGAGAGAGACATTGATAAGCTGCCTCCTGCAAACCTCCTACTGGGGATGTGCCCACAACCAAGGTACATGCCCTTGACCAGAATCAAACCCGGGACCTTTCAGTTCCCAGGCTGATGCTCCACCGAGCCAAACCAGTCAGGGTGCCTTATGTCAATTTTATTATTTTAATAATAGACTAGTTGTAAGAAGTAAAAAATTTTAGAGGTTGTATGGAGATTCTTTTCTTTCCCTGACGTAGTCTAGACAAAGGATAATTGATTTTGAAAACCTGTTATCTTCCATCACCATCTATTTGGCCCCCTTTGTTCTTTACAATCCCACCCCTTTTGACTTTGAGTGGGATGTAGTAATTATATATATATGTAGTAATAATCATAGAAGTGTACACTTGAAGCCTATATGTTCCTATTAATTAATGTCATCCCAATACATTTAATTTTTTAAAAATTTAAAAGAAATCTGTTATATTTCTAACTTGAAAAGAGTTTCTTTGATATATGACCTATTTTTTATATCTTGAATAACTTGATACTGGCCAAGATTTAACTCTATTCCATATAAACTAAACTTTACTCCTGGCATTAGCTTACTCTGCACTTTTGAGCTGCGATGATAATTCATACAAATCTAGGGCTTAAAACAAAAGCAAAAACCAGTTTAGAAATAATTGAAAGCAGATGTAGCCTATAAAAGTAGGAGGGGACTAACATTTGTTTTATAGCAAATATTACATGCAACAACCCTTTTACATACATTATCACAGTATAATGGATATTATCTGGATACTTATAATATGTAATATATAATGTATAATAGATAATATATAATCTCAATATATGATTCTGTGGTAAAGACTAATGATACTGTAATGGAATTTTCCTGTCTGTTGTTTACTGACTTAGTAGAAGGTTCAGAAATGTATGTGTTTGAATCTCATGACCTTGACAAAGTAATTTCTCTGATCACCAAATATCTCATCTCTAAAATGAGAATATAATTGCAACCTCATAGAGTGCTGAGAGTTAAATGCAATCTTGTATGTGAAACCCCTGGTGCCACATCTAGCACATTAGCGTGCTCTCCAAAAATGGTAGCGAGGACTGTTGTGGCTGCTGTTGCTACTGTCACACTGTTCCTTAATCTCAGGTCCAAAAATCCATGCTCGGCAGCTGACCTCTTCTACACTTCAAAGTGCACCCACCACCACCCACCGAATCACTTTCTCACATTCCAAAATAGAATTGAAAACACTGAAAAATATCACAGAAAGAATGCGGGAACAAAACACAGTTAATCATTCAATTTACTTTTACCGTGTTGACTAGTACAAGAGGCTGCCATGATGGCAAAATGTTTAAACCTGTGAAGCTTGTAAACACTGAAAGCTCATGTTTGGTGATTTGGCCAGGTATCTGCAAATTCCCTTTCTTAAGTTTTGTGGGTTTTTTAAAATATATTTCATTGATTTTTTACAGAGAGGAAGGGAGAGGGATAGAGAATTAGAAACATTGATGAGAGAGAAGCATTGATCAGCTGCCTCCTGCACACCTCCTACTGGGGATGTGCCTGCAACCAAGGTACATGCCCTTGACCGGAATCGAATCTGATACCTTTCAGTCTGCAGGCCAGTGCTCTATCCACTGAGCCAAACTGGTCAGGACACTTTCTTAAGTTTTAATACAGTCTCATAATTGCATCATCTGGTATGCATCACCCCAGTTTTTAAAAGAAAACCTTTTTGTTTTGGAATATTTACAGCTTTACAAAAGAGTGGCAAAGATGCCATTAGGGGTCATACTATATTCCTCACTCAGTTTCCTCGTTCAGCATTTTACATTACGGTGGTACCTTTGCCAATGAAAGTGATGTTGCTTTATTACAGTTGACTGAACACTGGAGTTTGCATTCCAGGATCCAGTCCAGGACATCACACTGCATTGGGCTGGCACGTCTCCTAGCGTTCTCTGGTCTGGGACACTTGCTCAGTTTTTCCTATTATTTTTTTTCTTTCTCATGAGGGATACTGGCCAGGTATCCTGTAGAATATCCCATAATCTGGCTTTCTCTGTTGTTTTACTCTTAATTAGACTGGAGCTATGGGTTCCTGTTAAGGATACTGCAGAGGTGAAGTTTCCTTCTTCACCCATCATATCAGGGGTTACCTGATCTCCACATGACATCCCTGGTGATGACAGCCTGATCACTTGGTTACAGATGTATTTGCTAGGCTTCTCTACTGTAATAGTACAATTTTTCATTTTTCCTATGCTATTCTTTGTGAGTCACTAAGTCAAACCCATCTTCACACTGGGGGAGGTGGATCACTGGATTTTCCATTGTTTTCAGTTTCCATATTTGAACTCAATAAACTTCCATAAATGCTAATATGCCAAAATGGTGGCGTCATCCACTCATTGATGCATGCATGCTTTCGAAGGCTATGTATTTACGTCAATTCTATGCTAGATACCACACCAGATGCTAGGCATGGAAGGATGGCATCAGTATTATTTAAGGTCAATACGTATTTATTGAGCGCTTTACTCTGAGCAAACAGTGGTGAACAGAAACCAAAAATCTCCAAACAGAAATAGTACCTGATTTGCTGGAGCATTTTTATCATGTGACAAGGACTATAATAGAGCTATAGAAACATTAAGTACCTGTTTTCCAAGCATATATCATTTAAATAGCTAGAGGAAGGGATGGACTATATATTCAAGAATGAGAAGAGCTAATCTAACCTCTGATTAGTTATATGACCTTGGTAATGCCTTTATCCTTTCCAGGCTTCAGTTCTCTTATCTGCTTAATGCAGTGGTTAAGTTAGTTCTTTCCTAAGGACATACTATATTATAGTAAATTCTTAGGCCTATAGGAATTACATAGGATTTAAAATTTTGTTTGAAACTCGAACATCACTCATTATAAATGAGTGCAAGCATTTGGAACACAGAGATTTTGCTAGAAACACTGATTTTTTTTCTTTCTATGGCTTCATCTGCAGTTGAATCTTTCCCCCTTATTTAACAAGTTGACAACCATGCTGTGCAGGAGAGATTAGGCCTCCGTTTGGCAGAGGTCAGCATTCCATTTTGAAATCTGAGTTAAGTGATATCAATCTGTTCTCAGAAGGCACTGTCCATCCTTTTGCTGGTGTGTTTATGTTTATTCCTATGTTCAAGAGGGACCATTTACCCAGAATTTTGTGATTAGTTTCTTTTACTGTTCTTCTCTATCATATGTACTGGAGGCCTGGTGCACGATATTCGAGCAAGGGACTCGGCACCAGATGCCGTGGCGACTGCCTCTGCCTCAGCCACCACAGCTTTCTCTGCAAGGTCCTTCAGAAGGATGTCCAGTCTAATTAGCATATTAGGCTTTTATTTTTTTATATATAATTTATTTTTATTAAAAATATAACAAATATAATTATAATAATAATAGTTAACACATATTGTACTATCACTGTGAGCTAGGAAATTCTTAACCTTTCTACACATGTCATGTAATTTAATTCTCCCAACATCTGTGTTATAGGTACTATTTACATATTGAGCAACTGAGACACAGAAAACAAGGAAACCATCCAAGGGCCTGGCATTCTGAATACTTATTTAATCACTATGTTCTCTATTTCTTCCATATAATAGTTCTTATTTTTTTATATAAAATACATTTATAGTAATTTTGTTTTTAAATCTTTCACAATCTCATTTAAAATGCCTTTTTGTATATAAACTGACTTTGTCTTAATTTACTTTATTCTGGTTTGTTGAACAGGTTTCTGTGTTTGGATCTCTCTCTCCCCTGGAATAAATTCATAAATATGTTGAAAGTATTACATAAGCCCCCTCTTCCTCCCTACTGACCTCTTCTAGCCTGCCCTTGTCCCCCACCCCAGGCCTTCACCACTCTATTGTCTGTGCTCATGTATTTTGCATATATGCATAGAAGTTCATTGTTTGATCTCTTCCCACCCGAAACCCTCCCCTCCCCTAGCTTTCCTCTGAGATTTGATGTATTTTTTTCATTGATTTTAAGAGAGAGTGAAATGGGGGGGGGGATAAAGAGGGGAGGGAAGAAAGAGAGAGAAATATCAATGTGCGAGAAACACATCAACTGGTTGCCTCCTGCATGTGCCGTGACTGGGACCGGGGATTGAACCTGCAACTGAGGTACCTGCCCTTGATCAGGAATCGAACCCAAGACCTTTCGTTCCATGGGCCAATACTCTAACCACTGAGCAAACCAGCCAGGAATTCCAGCTTTGATAAGGCTATCAGGAGGGACTTTCTGAAGAGCTGACATGTAAGTAGAGGCCTAAAAGTAAAGAATAAGTGCACATGTGGATTTCTGGGGGAAGAGTGTCCGCAGAGAGAGGGAACAGTAGGTGCCAAGGCCCTGGGATGACAGGATCTTTGGAAGTTTATGTGGCTGGAACCTGATTGATTGCAGTTGGTGTGGAAATGATTTTGAAGTTGTAGGGAAGGACCAGCACATAGATGGGGCTTGTAGACAGACCATGGAAGGGGCTTGGGTTTTTATTTGGAGTATAATGAGAAGGTACTGGAATTATTTTAAAAGATGTGTAATAACGTGCCTGCATTTCTTATGAATTATTCTAGATTCCGAAAGGAGAATTGATGATTGGATTACAAAGGGGGCAATAGGGACACAAGGTACAAAGCTAACATGATATTCTAAGGGAGAGAAGTTGAGGGAGTTGGCAGAAACAGATGGATTCTTGATCTGTTTTGGAGATAATGCTGGTAGGGTCAGATGGTGGATTAGCTGTTCTCTGTAAGAGAAAAGGTGATCCGAGGATGCCTCCCCCTGAGGTTTTGGCCTCAAAAACGTGGTAAACAGAGGTAGGGAAGATGTAAAGGACCCTATATACAGCGAGATAGGAAAAAACACACAGGAGAGCTTGTTGATTGAAAGCCAAGAGAATAAAAATGTTTTACAAAAGGGGTGACAACTGTCAGATGCTCCGGAGAGGTGGCATAAGATGCACACTAAGAATGCATCATTGGATTTGGATAGAGTATGGTTATTAGTAACCTCACAAAAGGTTGTACAGTGAAAAATGGTGCAGGTGAATAGAGTGGGTTCATATGCAAATAGAAGCAGAGGAAGAAATCCCTCCCCTCACACCCTTTCATTGCTGCTTTAAGGTGTTAATCTGATAAATTGAGGGCCAACTGCAGCAGCAGTGCCCCTGAGTAGGTGGAGATGGGATTGTGCACAGTGGTTTCCAGAGTACAAGGAAGGAAGACAGAGGCGGGGTACAGAGGCAGTAGATGGGACTAGGGAGAAGCAGAAGTTCTATTCTGATTACTCGGTGAAATAAGAAGGGAGCCTACTGGCAAACAGTAGGAAGGGTTGGGGGGGGGGTAATCAGTGTTCAGAAAGAGGGAGAAAGTTTGAAAGTCAGTTTAAAGATCAAGACAATAAGTGGCCATATCCAAAGCATTGCTGAGCAACACTTTAGATATGAATCACCGAATTCCTTAGGTTTCATCAGCACATAGACCAACACCTCAGGTCCTGGGGGTCTTGACTTATAAATGAGTGCACTCTCTGTGTTCTAACTTCAAAGATTCAGATGCCAGGGGGGGATAGTAGGCTGAAAGATTATCTTGTTTTTAATATAAATTCCTTTGTTGTTTAATTCTGTTTATGATCCGAAGTCATGCTTCGTTTATAAGAAGGTAAGAAGTGCTTTTAGCGCTGTGCTGTGTTAGGTACTAATGTCAGGTCGCAGACAAGGAAATGAGCCTAAAATGTTGACAATGATGTTCAGTCATTTTATTGTTAAAGCTTAGTCCTTGTTAATGAGATCAATCAATTGCAGGTATATTCTTAAGTCTCTTCCTGAAGGATTGTTTTTCCTTTTCCTTGGTTTATTCCATCTACACACACATACACAATGATGACCAATTCTTCCTAATGATATAACCAACCTATTCCATCTTGTTACCTTCCCAGGTTGATAGCTTGGGGATCTCCACTCAAACAGTAGTTAGCTTTCTCTTTAAGTCTTTCTTCTAAGAGCCTTATGTAAAAGTGTTACATTTTCATGCATTGCATTAATGAGTGAGTGAGGTCAGTCACTGCAGTCTTGGCATCATAAATAATAACACCTGGCATTTGCGATGTGCTTTAGGGTTCGCAGAAGACTTTCATAAACACTATCGCTTGCTTTATCACAGGAGCACTTAGATGCCCTCACATGGGGTCATACAGCTATGATAGGATTTTGATAACAATTTACGCCTTCTCTCTCCTAATCCAGTATGCTTTTTAGTACTCCCCCTTGTTTCTACATTTATGGAAATGTGTTTTTAAAAAGAATTTGGGATCACAGTTCTTGTTATTGGTTGGATTTCCCCTGACACTTTTGAGTTTCACAAGTAGCAGATTTATTGGAGAGCCTCCAAGAGGAGACAACAGCTGGGAAGAGGGAGGAAGGTAGGAATCTGTGGAAGGTTAAGAGGCAGACTTGGAACTTTTGGAAGAGCTTCATTGGGAAGACTATTGGCGATATTTCTGTAAAGAAACAAACAACGGGGGAAGGGACCACTATAAGCATTAACTACAGATGCCCATAGGGACATTTGGGTCTGGCATATCCATTTAGAGTTGTCCCAGTGAGGCAAGGAGTATTAGATGCAGGTCAGGTTGTCCCCTGGGAGGGAGCACACCTTGAGTGAGGAAGCCTTGTTTCGGGAGAGAAAAGCTGTGAGCTATCGGGAGAGCCAGCACTGCCAGCAGCTGAAGGGATGGGTGTCTCAGTGCCATCATGCATGTGGATGGGGCACTCCAGTTCCAAAAGCACCATCTTGTCTATGAAACTTAGCACCTGACATTTTAATTAAGGCTGGGAAGGAACCACCCTCACACCAAAATCCTTGAGACCATCCATCCACTTCTTCACTAACTATTTATTGAGGACCTACTATGTAGCCAGCATTGTTCTAGGTGCTGTGAATTAGACTCAAATGATCACTAGCCTCCAAGGTCCTCTCTGCATCTTTTGCCCTGATCTCCCTACTATTCCAAATTCAGACAATTTGAATACAAGTTAATTACTTTCTTTAGATGTGTCAGAATTATCTAAGAAAGGAAAACTAAAATGGGAACACTGACCTTTTCTTTTTTATTGATTTCAGAGAGTAAGGGAGAGGGATAAAGAGATAGAAACATCAATGATGAGACTCACTGATTGGCTGCCTCCTGCACACCCCCTACTGACACAAATTGAGTCCACAACCCAGGCTGGAATCAAACCTGGTTCCCTTTAGTCTTCAGGCCGACACTTTATCTGTCCACTGAGCCAAACAGACTAGGGCATGTGAACGCTGACCTTTTCTTAAAAGTTCTCTTTGGCAGGAACTATTGTCAAGCCAAATATTCTCCATTTGGAATTTAAGTAACTCACATTGAAACTGAAATGCAAGGCAATCTAAGCCTGGCTGGGTAGCTCAGTTGGTTAGAGCATTATCCTGACATGCCACAGTTGTGGATTTGATCCTCAGTCAAGGCACATACAGAATCAACCAATGAATGCATAAATGAGTAGGAAGAAACAAATCAATGTTTTTTTCTCTCTCTCTCTTTCTTTCTACTTTCTTCCCTCCACCTCTTCCCTCTTTTCTCTTAAATTGATCAATCAGTAAATAAATAAATGCAAGGCTATCTAAATTTCAGGATATTTCTAATCTAACACTATAGTCAGAAATAACTCTAGGTCTTCAGTAAGATGGACATTTCTCCACATTCTTTCCATTTATTGGTAAAGATATTAACTGAATAGTCCCAAGGACGAAAATATGCACTGGTCCAAAAATAACCTCTTTGCACAATTGACTCAGAAGCACAATTTTATTTGCTAGTTACAAGGGTAAAAGCTACAAGCCTTTCATAGTTCAGATGGTGGAAAGTCCTCTTCCTTAATACCGAGTGCATCTCCTGAGTCACCGATTCACTGCCCCTCGCCTGGAGTCACTGATAAGCAGAATTAGAGCGTTCCCTAGGTTGTCAGATGCTAGGGGTGTGTTTACTTAAAACTGCCCGATTTCACATCTATCGCAGCTGTCAGAGCATAATTTGTTTATCTTTTTTGCTTGCAGAAAGAGACTTAGGCTCCTTCAGCAGATTTTAGGAAATATTTCTGTCATTAATTTTCAACATGTATCCAATCATCTCAGAAATTCAGAGCCGCATGACTAGCGCGCGCCCAGCATCTCACTGTTGGTGACCTTGTCCGACATAGTACGGTTTTGAAATTGTGTGAGAGTTTTGAACCAGTGCCTCTCACCATCCTTCTGAGCATTAAGTAAGCTTTGGGTACAGTTATAAATCTTTGCTTTTGAACACATAATGTTTCATTTGCCTTTCACATTTATTTGGCCGGCCAGGCCGAATAGCCAAGATTCCAGTGTCACAGAAATGTATTTGTTATCTCCCCTCCAAATACCAGGGCAATTGCAGGATATTTTCAGTGGTGGATCTGCCCTGGATCTCGGATTTTGCAAATACCACCTTTCTGATAAATGTACCTGGAAAAAAATTATATTGTTTTCCAATGCCTGTCATCAAGTACATTCTAGAACCTCCCAGTAGAAAGCTTCTGTCACAGTTAACACTGGGAATGAGTCCAAGGAATTTTCCACGTCATTTGGTTGTACTAGAATGTCATTGCTTGTGACATTAGAAATCTGCATTGAAATGGAAAATGTCCATCGAAAATACAAATTTGCATCATCGTCAGTAAGCTTTCATATTAAGTTGGAAGATGTTGACATTTCGTAGAACTATTTGATCTGGACCTTTGGTTTCTATTATTTATTAGAAAAGCGTATTGGGCCTTTGCCCATACTTTCCCCTGATTTGTCACTGGTAATACATGAATTCATTAGAAGTAGAAACAAAAAAAGCTCATGCAGTTTTAACCATGTTAGTCATGATTGGGTTGTATTCTCTATCTGACTCCTTTTATCTTTGTTCAATAGACTGCTTTAACATCTTTTTTTCCCCCCTTCTCACCTCTGCTTTTCTATGTCATGTCCTTTATGCCAATGACTGGAAAGAGGAAAAGAAAAGGATCTACAACTAATTCTTAGTTCCTGTGGTGTTGTAGTCTAGGCTTTCGGTGGATGTCTGGGGAGCATTCTTTGTCCTCCTCATTCCTCCCTCTGAGAATATTCTTTCCCAATTCTGCCTGTATCATTACTCTGACATTCTAATGCAGAAACCCTTCTCAGCTTTTTGGTCTTACTGTGAATGAGGCATTTGTAAGTGGTCTGTGCCATCTATCATCACAAGAGCCACTTATTTTATATTATTTTTATAATCCGTCTCCCCCTCCGGCTTGCCCCCCCCCCCTTATTTGTTTTTCTGTACTCTCTCTTTGGCTCAGCTGGCCTCAGTTTACTATGGTATTAAGTTAGAAAATTGTAACTGCCATGCCCACTCTAAACAACTTTGAGTCACCTTTGTTCTTTTTCCTTCTCACAGTCCAAAGAGCTGATTCTTTGACTTCATATCACTCAAATATGCCCCTCCTTTCTTATCTTCTACTTCTTTATTACAGACTTCACCATTACTCATGTCATTTACGAATCTTCTTGCCACTCACCTTGTCTTCCATTAATTTGTCATTCATATCTCTGCCAATGGTTTGCCTAAAATATTGTAATAGAAAAATTGCTCTAGATATTTTTAAGACTTTTGAATAGGAAGGAGAAAGTGAAGTCAACTCTGTTATAAAACAGGTGGGAGATTCTTTAAGCACTGGGATGAGCTAGTAGAAAAGTAGTACAGGACTTTAGTGGGGAGGCTAGTCAATACAATTAGGCTATTTGTGTCTGCTGACTGTCACCTGTCAGCAACAATTAGTTAGGTTCCTACCCATCCATTGAGACTAGAATCTAGAGGTACTATCTCCCTAGAATGATTACATTCAAAGGGATGGCTCCAAGGTATTTGAGAAAGCTTTTCCACAGTTGTAAAACTGGCAAGAGAAGATTTTCATCTCCAAGGGGACAGAGAAAAAAATTAGAATTGAAAGTCTTTTTTGTAAAGAAGGGACCTATAGTCTGGGGGGGAAAAATCTAAAGTTTAGTGAAGCTAAGACTTTAAGGTCTCCTTGATCAATGTAAATCTGAAATGTAAATCTTCTGTTGAAAACTCTTTAGCATCTCAGCTTCTTAATTTATTTATTTGTTTTTGTTAATCCTCACCTGATGATATTTTCCCCATTAATTTTTAGAGAGAGAGGAAGGAGAGAGAGAGAACCATCTATGTGTGAGAGACACATCAATTAGTTGCCTCCTAGGCTAGGGCTGCCAAGGCACATCTCAGCTTCTTAGCATTAAAAAACCAAGCTTCTGGCTTTGGGTCATCCCCCTTTACTCTTCAACTACCTATCTTCCTAAGTCCTCAATCTTTGCTTCTTTTTATGCCTTGATTTCTTAGCAGCTAAGGATGGTCTAAGACTTAGACAATTTCCTTTGTCTGAAAGACTTCTTTCTCTCTTGTCCAACTACCTTATTTTCTTCCATTGGGAAGTGACTCCTTATGGAAGTATGTCTTGTCTGGGGAAGTGTGCAGTCCCTCTGGGTTCTGGACACACTGGTTCTTATCTGTCAGAATTCCCATCACAAGGTACATGATTAGGAGGAGGATGTTATGTCACTCCCCTCTTCCCAGTCTGTGACACCTTGAAGGCAGTGTTGTATGTCCAACTCCTAGCATGAGAATTGTTCCTGAAAAAAACCTCAAAACTTTGTGCTGAATGATTCAGTGACTTTTAGACCTGGAAGACATTTTGGCACAATTCTTCCTTTATATAATACACATTTGCAAAATTATGTGAAAATGAACACCAGGAGTTGTTATTCAAGATTATAAGTGCCAAAACATTTAAGAGTTTTGTTTTGTTTTTTTAAGTGAGTTGCATGTCCCTTGGGTTGCCATCTCAGGAAGTATATTATCAGGATAAAAGGAGAATTTCATGTGTTGTCTGAAACCCAGATTTGTAAAGAACCTGCCAATTTCTAAAAGCATGCCTCCAAAGCATTACCTTCATATACAATGCAATGACCACAACACAGTTACTTTTATTTGATGGCTGACATTTTGAATTAACTTTGGAAAAGACTCTGTTTAGCTCAAGCTCTGGAGTTAAAACTCTAGGATCATTTTTAATGACAAGAACCAGGGGTTTTGAAGCCTATGGCAGACCCAGGCATGGCAGGGTGAGGTATACAATTCCCTGGTGTTATGTTTTCTCTTGAATGCCAATATGCCTGTCACTTTCCCCTGTTGGTTCCAGGTGACTAGGGTGCAGTTAATGATGACAGATTCTTATAAAATGGACTGTGGCTCACCGGGGGGAAAACATTGGATTGAAATATTGTCAACTCATTCTGTTTAATTATTGTCAACTTTCAAGTTAGAATTTTAGTTCCTTGAGACCCTGACATATTTGGAACTAATGAGGTAAAATGAAAAACATCCACTTGTCCCCTACCAAGAGGCCTTCCTTCCTTCCTTTAGGGCCTTCCTTCCTCCTTCCCCTTCTTGATTTAACTTTTAGTCCCTATTCCCATTATCCTGTTGACTTCCTGAGGAGTGTTAACACTATGGGTAAGAAAGTAGGTAACATTTTTCTCTCTGTATGTCAGTGTTCGTTGATATCAGCAAAGTATCTGTCTTTAGAAAATTCAGAATAAGTTGCTTCTTTTTATTTTTTAATTAGTAAACTTTATTTTTGGAGCAGTGTTAGGTATGAAAAATGAAGTGAAAAGTACAGAGTTTGATATAGCACCTCAAATCACCCCAACACCTTGAGCACACATTTCCACTTTTACTAACATCTTGCATTAGTGTTATACATTTGGATTTACAGTTGTAATCTACAATGTTAGGGGTTTTAATGTATATATGATATGAATCCACTATGATAGTATCATACAGAATAGTTTTGCTACCCTAAGTAAGCCTTGAGCTCCATCTATTCACTCATTCCTCTTTTGTAACCTCTGGCAACCATTGATCTTTTTACTGTCTCCATAATTTTGCCTTTTCCAGAATGCCATATAGTTGGAATCAAGCAGTACACAGCCACGTCAGATTAGCTTCTTTCACTTAGCGATATGCACTTACTATTACTCCATTGTCTTTCATGGCTTGAAAACTCATTTCTCTTTGTTGCTGGATAATATTTCATTGTATAATAACCAGTTTGTTTATCCATGCACCTATTGAATATTCTCTCTCTCTCTCTCTCTCTCTCTCTCTCTCTCTCTCTCTCTCTGTAATTCTCACCTGAGGATATTTTCCCCATTGCTATTTTAGAAAGAGTGGAAGGAAGGGGAAGAGACAGAGAGAAACATTGATGTGAGAGAGACATATCCATTGGTTACCTCCTGCATGTGCTCTAACCGGGGGCCTGGAGATGGGCCTGCAATGGAGATACCTGCCCTTAATCAGTATCGAACCTGGGACCCTTCAGTCTGTGAGCCGATGCTCCAACCAGCTAGTGCTGAAGGATATCTTGATTGCTTTCAAGTTTTGGCAATCATGAATACACATGCTATAAACACTCATGTGCAAATGTTGGTGGGGGCATAGGTTTCAACTCATTTGGGTAGATATCAAGGAGTAAAATTGCTGGATCTTGTGGTTAAGAGGTATTTTTGTTTGTTTGTTTGTTTTACTTTTGAAAGAAACTGACAAGCTATTTTCCAAAGTGGAGGTAACCTTTTGCATTCCCACCAGCAATGAATGAGAGTTCCTGCTGCTCCACATTCTCACCAGCAGTTGATGTTGTCAGTTTTTCAATTTATCTGTTCTAATAGGTATGTGATGCTGGTATGTTGTTTTGATTTGTAACTCCCTAATGACATACGATGTTGAGCAGCTTTTGCATATAGTTATCTGCCATATCTTCTTGGAGGCAATGTCCAGAACTTTTGCCCACTTTTCACTTGACTCTTTTATTTGTGAGTTTTAAGAGTTCTTTGTATATTTTGAATACCAGTCTTTTGTCACATATGTGTTTTACAAAGATGTTTTCCTCCAGTCTGTCTTGTCTTTTCATTTTCTTAACAGTGTCTTTCACAGAGCAGAAGTTTTCATTAAATGCAGTCTAACTTATCAGGTGTTTTTTTTTCATGGATCCTGCTTTTAGTATTGTATCTAAAATGTCATCACCAAAACAAAGCTTACCTAGCTTTTCTCTTATGTTATTTTCTAGCCAACAGTTTATTTTTCAAACTTAGTATCCTAAGTCTGCATACAGATTGATGGAAAGAAAATGAGTACTTGACATGAACTGAATTGATTACATCAATAAATCTTAAAATTGATGTTTAAGAAAATGTCACATTTAAAAAAATACATTTCTGAATATTAACATAAAATGCATTAATTCTAAAACAATCTATATTTTTGATGGTTTACCATACTGTTCCAAATACTTTCTTATTTCATGAATTTTAACTCTGTGATTTATTTATTGTTCTTTTCAGAAAGTGGCAGCGTTTTTATTTAGCCTCAACAGACCTCTGCAATTATAATATGTTTACACATATATTTGAGCTTAAAACCCAATCTTTGCAAACACCTGCAGGTCTGAGAAGCTTTTTCTAAAAAAGAAGGCCTCATACCATCTTTTAATGATCCCACTGAAGACAGTTTTGTTTATAATTTGAACAGGTAAATAGCCCCATTTAGCTGCAATTCGGTTTTAACAGGAATTGCACTGTAATTGCTCATGTGTTACAAAATTAAATCCTTTCTTTTTATTTTTAAATGCTGAGCTTTCAGCCCTTTCTTTTCATAGTAACACCTTGCTGAACACATCACAGTATCTTGCAGGGAATGAATTAGCTGATATGCATTTTCTCCCTTTTTAAAAATCCTGTTAAGCGTTTCATGTAGATTTAGTGGCAAAGGTGACTCTTCCTTGCTTTGGTTCTGAGTGTTTGCTTGTGTCATAAAGCACCCACCTGTGATTCCTCTCATCTCCTTGTAGGTTTTGTTCTTTTATTTACATGCTTTGGTTTAGTAGGCTGGAGCCTTTAGAAACCAGTAGGACACATTATCTGCTATAAAAGTCTCCATGTTTGGTCGCTGAAATTGATTTGAGGCTTTATGAATGACCAGTACATGCTGACAATAGAATTAGGGAAATGATTAATTTACTAAGGCTTAGAGGGGTAAATATAGGATGGATTTTCAGGTATTACATGCTCTATGAGCACTGACTTATCTAATCTTTACTATAACCCAGACAGGTTGTTAAACAAAATTCAACTGGGTAAATTTGAAGATCTAAATGGCTTTATTTAATAACTAGAGGCTCAGTGCACAAAAATTTGTGCAAGGGCAGGGGGCAGTCCCTCAGTCTGGCCTGTGTCCTCTCACAGTCTGGATCCCTCGGGGGATGTCCACCTGCTGGCTTAGGCCAGCTCCCCGGGGGATCAGGCCTAAGCTGGCAGTCAGACATCCTTCTGGCAGCCCGGGAGCTCTCGGGGGATGTCCACTTGCCAGTTAGGAGCAGGCCTAAGCTGCAGTTGGACATCCTTAGCATGGCTGAGGAGGCGGGAGGGGCTCCTACCACCACCACTATACTGGCAGCCATCAGCCTGGCTTGTGGTTGAGCAGAGCTCCCCATGTGGGAGCACACTGACCAGCAGGGGGCAGCTCCTGCATTGAGCATCTGCTCCCTGGTGGTCAGTGTGTGTCATAGTGACCAGTCATTCCCAGTCATTCTGCTGTTAGGATCAATTTGCATATTACCCTTTTATTATGTAGGATTCATGAATTAAGCAGCATCCTGTATAGCAAACAGAATGGAAGGCTTTTATAATCAATCAAAAAGAAGGTGAGGCAAGAAAGTTCTGCACATTGTTTCAGGCAAGGTCACTTTCCTTTAGGGAAAGGCAGGGATCTCTCCCAAAGATTACTTCTCTAGTGTTGATCTGATCATTTCTGATTAACTGGGTAAAGGTCACATTTCTAGGAGAAGCTAAAACTGCAATGAGGTTAGGTACTAAGTCTTGATTGTTGACATGGGACTTAGCACAAGTGACTCCCTTTTGTGCCTGTTGTCCCCCCCCCTTTTTTAAATAGTACTATGGTTATTTACTTTATATAGAGTCTTCACATAAGAATCAAGGGCAAAATAATTGAGTAATCAAAAGTATCTGTAATTATAATTTTCCTGAATGTATATGTTTACCAAGAATAATTAAACATTAAAATGAATGCAATAAGATACATGTTATAGAAAAAACTACCAACTTAATAATGTCAAATGTTAACCATATTTTCAAATATGTTGAGTAAACACTCTGTCAAAAAATCCATGGGAAACACTTTTGAATAGCTTGTTCATCTGTAGGAATGAACTTTCCCCACTTGATATGAGAACCTGGGTTTTATGTTTCATTTATGTTAATTGTCAATCAGCTCTCCAATTCAATACTGGAAATTCTAATACAAAGGTTTTAATAGCAAAACAAGTCATGCGATTTTCCAAAAACAATTCTGATTAAAGTCTGATGTACTCGTGTTATCTCTACTGTCCCCATAATGATTAACGTCCTGCTCACAGTCTTATAGTTGCATTTCTTTATAAAGTAAGCAACAGTCAGTTTAATTCTATGACCCCTAAATAAGCACAAGTTATCACAAGGCTGTCAACAGTTTTGATAACTTTGATTCACAGACTATCAGGTCCCTTGCAGTTGGCCTGTTGGAAAGGGAGGGAAATGGAAAGTCTTTAAATATGCCTCTGCTACTGCCAAGTGTGGTTATGAAAATATGTTTGACTTTACTCATAGTTTCTGAGTCCCATGGTCCTGCTCCTTTGCCTAGAATCATTCACCATAGCTCTGCCACCCGCTGATCACATTTTCCCCCAGTTCTTGTCCAACTTTAACTACATCCTCACTCCTTGGTCAGCTTGTCGGGGGTTTCTGGTTTCACGTCCCTGAGCTAGGGGTTGAAAGCTCAGAGAGACTCCATTCTTTGTGTGGCCCATGTTTGATGGGATGGTAGGAATGGTTTAGAATAGGGGCTCTTGAGTGAAAGAAATTTGGGATGAAATCTTTGTTCCATTTAGTAGCTGTGATGTTTACATTCAGGGCATGTTACCTAATCTTTCTGAGACTCTGTTTCCTCGTTTTAAAAATAGGAATATTGATGTTCACCTCTTAGGATTGGGACAAAGGTGCAATAAAATGATGAGCTGGTTACATCATTATGTAAGTTATTTTTCCTCCTCTTTCCTCTCTTCCTTGGCCTCTTTTTCCCTCTTTCCCCTTCATCCCCCTCCTCTTCTTGTTCTTCCACTTACTTTTCCTTTATTTCCTTATTTAGATCATATAATCATTACTAGGGGCCTGGTGCACAAAAATTTGTGCACTCGGGGAGGAGGGAGTCCCTCAGCCCG
>PVJC01035028.1:0-18500 GCA_004026665.1 Murina feae
GGCACCGGGAAGTGGGAAAGGAAGGCAGCAGGGGACGGGTGAGTGGGAAAGAGTTGGCGGCCTGCTTGGCGGCTTCCCAGGTCCCTTCCGGGGATCAGGGAGCAGGAAAAGGCTGGCCTGACCACGAGGCGGGGTTTTCCCTGCTTTCTAGTGGCTGGAGGAAGATGGGCAGTAGGCAAGCTTGGGAGGCAGGCCGCACTCAAAAAAGAGAACAACATGCAGGGGAGGGCAAGAGTCTGAGAGATCAACATAGAGGGGATGCCTGCTCCAAGCCTCCACTGTGTGCCTGGGGGCAGGCCCCCAGCAGGTATACACACACAGGAGGACTGCTCCGAGCCTCAGATGTGGCTGGGGGCAGGTCCCCAGTGGTCACACACACACACACACACACACACACACACACAAAGCGCCTGGCAGACTGGGGCCATCATAGGACATCCACTGAGGGGTCCCAGACTGTCAGAGGGCACAGGCCGGGCTGAGGGACTCCCTCCACCCCGAGTGCACAAATTTTTGTGCACCGGGCCCCTTGTAACTAATATAATATTGTATGCCAACTATAATTGAAAAATGATTACATGGCAATATTCCATTGCATGGACATGCCATTTTGTTAATCCATTCAAAAGTAAATAAATAAAAGAAGTCACAAAAGAATTTTTAAAATATCTCAAAAAGACTTAAAGATTTTGAATGGCCAAAGCTAGCTTTGCTCAATTTCCAACACAAATCACTAATGGCTTACATGGTGTGGTTCAGTTGATTTGGCATAGTCCTGTGCACTGAAGTTGCTGGTTTGATTTCCAGTCAGGGCAAATGCCCGGGTTGTGATCTCAGTTTCTGATAAGGTGTATGTTGAAGGCAGCCAATCAATGTGTCACTCTCCCATTAATGTTTCTTTCTCTCTCCCTCTCCCTTTTTCTCTCTGAAAATCAATAAAAATATTTTAATTAAAATAATAATACAAATAAATAAAGTCCTATGAATAAACATGATATTCCTTTACTCTACTCCTGTGCGCATATGTTCTGCCTGCCAGTTCTGCCTCACTTGCCACTAGGAACACCTTTCTTATTTTACCTGGTGGCACTCCAGCCTCTTCTATCTGCTTCCATATCACTGTACTTGCTTGGACCATTGGACCAAGCCCTACTCACTTCTATTAAAATTTCTAATTTATTTTTTTAAATCATTCATTAACTTTATTTAAAGGAAGCAGCTATGTCATGTTTATAACTCAACCACAAGACCTCACACAGTAAAACAGTGGGTATGCTGCAAATATTCACTGACAATTATTTAATGCAAAATTTTTTTCAAAATAAAAAAATATATATGAGAATAAAGATTATTCCAAATAGTGTACCTTCTCTAAATACATTATTTCTCATGGCTTTTATCCTTCAATGTGTATAACTGGCTTGTTTGCTAAAATTATTTTTCTGCCCAGTCTCTTAAAAGTTATAAATTGTGTTTGGTAAATAATTGGCTTTGATTTTATCATTTACCTGATATAATTAAAGTGGAAAGGTTTCACTTCAGGGACACTAATTTGCTGGACCTGCTTTGTCCATTGATAAGAATCAGTTTTAAAAAACACAACAACTTGCTATAGGAAGCAGTAATTTGCCACATCCATCATTTTCTGTCTGCTGTGGAGCATAGTAGCCAAGGTTTCTAAATTAATATGATAAAATTGGTGGCAACTGTAATTACAGTATTTTTATATCTCCCTTCATCATCCTTCATCTATAATATTCTATTGAACTATATGAGAAAAGGAAAGCCTACTATTCTTTATGTGTTATTATTTGCTAGCAAATCAATTCATTACATTTCTCTTTCCTTCCTAATTATAGTTACCCACCTTTTCCATCAGCAAAAGTAGAAACAATATGTCTTTGGCTCCTTGACATCTTTTATTTCTATGCAATGTAAAGCTTTTTATAGCACGTACATTATCAATCAACAGATGAGTGAGCACCTATCAAATCCAAACATAATGGAAAATCTGATAGCTGTAAAATGAGGGATATATATATATATATATATATATATATATATATATATATATATATCCAATGGAGATGAAATCTTAAATATGTGGAGCATCTGAGGGGTTTCATGGGATGGAAGTTTCAGATAAGAGAACTCAATGAATGGGTATTTAATGGCTAAGTAAGGAAGATTTTAGGCAGAGGTGAGGAAATGTCAGTAAGAAGGAAAAGGTAGAAATGAAGAAGGTATATTTTAGGGAGAGTGAAAGAGTTTGCACTCTAGAACACAGAGTTTGTGCAGGCGCATGATACAAGATGGAGTCTTGAGGCAAAATGCAGAGAGTGTTGTGAGTCCAGAGACACTGATGGCTTTTTAAATAAGCAACTGACTTAAGGACACGGGTATTTTAGGGATGTCTTTTCTAGCTAAAATTTTTCATTAAGTTCTCTTCTAATATTATCAATAGTAATGAAATATACATGAAACTAACCATACCCATTTTATGGTATAGTTAGTGAGTATTGACAAGTGCATATACTATGTACTCACACAAAAATTAAAATATGTATTTCCAATACTTCCAACCTTCCTCTATGCCTCTTTTTAATCAATCTATACTTCTTGCCACTATAGATTAGTTTTATATTTCCTATTTCTAAAGTTTACTTAGGATATTCTTTGTGCAAGTCCCCAAAATATTATATTATTTCTACTTTTAACAAAAATGAAAAATAAAATTTATCTCTTCATAGGAAGCGATGGCACAATTGTGGGTGAAGGATGACTGGTGACATAGCATAATTCTAGAGGTCATATTAAATAATTCATGATACCATAAAATTTCAGTTAAATTTGATTATGACTTTTTTTTATTTGGCTGTTAATGAAATCAATATTGCTTATTTCTTTCTGCGTTAATAAAAATAATAATGTCACAATCTGGCTAGTAAGTAAACAAAAGAGTTTTAAGTTGAAACACTGCTATCTTTTGTAGACATTTAATTAACCTTTCATTTCTAGTTAGCATTTTTTCATATTTTTGTACTAAGATGTTTATTTTGAGATTCAAATATTGCCAGAAGCAATTTAAAAGCTTACCTACCTTTCCCATCTGAAAAAGTAGAAACTTGTAGAATGCATGTGCTGAAACTGACATATCTAATACATTTTTAGTCATTTGAAAACATTCTTAGCAGATAATACTTTCAAGTTTTCTAAATATAGTTAATACTCTTATTATATATATACTAGAGGCCCGGTGGACAAAATTTGTGCACGGGGTGGGGGTAGGGGTGATGGTGGTGTCCCTCAGATCAACCTGCACCCTTTCTAATCTGGGACCCCTTGAGGGATGTCCGACTGCCCGTTCAGATCGGACCTGAACAGGCAGTCAGACATCCCTTTCACAATCCAGGACTGCTGGCTCCCAACCTCTCGCCGGCTGATTGCCTCTAACCACTCCCCTGCCAGCCTGATCAACACCTAACTGCTCCTGTGCCAGCCTGATTGCCCCTAGCTGCCCTCCCCCTGCCAACCTGGTCCCCCCAACTGTCCTCCCCTGAAGGCCTGGGTCCCCCACAACTGTCCTCCTCTGCCAGCCTGGTACTCCCAACTGCCTGCCTCTGTAAGCCTGTTCCCCCACAACTGTTCTCTCCTGTAGGCCTGGGTCCCCCCACCTGTCCTCCCTTGCTGGCCATCTTGTGGTGGCCATCTTTGACCTCATGGAGGAAGCTATCTTGTGATGGTCAGTTTGCATATTACTCTTTTATTAGATAGGATGACAATTCTCTCTACTTATAAGATTTATGAATATGTCAATTTTGAGGAAACAACTTTTTTTCTAGAATTTCTTTCACATCTAGCATCAGAAAAAAATGGAGCAGCTTTTTAATAAAACAATGAAATCTCTATTAGTGATTGGAGGAATAAGAGGTGTAATATACTGCCATAGTAATGGAAATTGATTTTTAAAGCATAGTATCTTGGGTTGAGTTTATAAATTGTGATAAGAGACAAATATAGACTGCAAAATATTAATTCAACTCATATAGATTAAAAATAAATTGATTCAAGAAAATTTTGGCTAAGTCTTGAATCATTAGTATGATTTTAAACTTGATCTTTATAGGGTTACTAGGGGCCCGGTGCACAAAAATTTGTGCACTCGGGGTGGAGGGAGTCCCTCAGCCCGGCCTGTGGCCTGTGACAGTCTGGGACCCCTCAGTGGATGTCCTATGATGGCCCCAGTCTGCCAGGGGCCTTGTGTGTGTGTGTGTATGTGTGTGTGTCACCACTGGGGACCTGCCCCCAGCCACATCTGAGGCTCAGAGCAGTCCTCCTGTGTGTGTCTACCTGCTGGGGGCTGCCCCCAGGCACACCATGGAGGCTTGGAGCAGTCACCCCCTCTATGTTGATCTCTCAGACTCTTGCCCTCCCCTGCATGTTGTTCCCTTTTTTGAGCTGTGGCCAGGGCTGGGTGTGGCCTGCCTCCCAAGCTTGCCTGCTGCCCATCTTCCTCCAGCCACCAGAAAGCAGGGAAAACCCCGCCTTGTGGTCAGGCCAGCCTTTTCCTGCTCCCTGATCCCCGGAAGGGACCTAGGAAGCCACCAAGCAGGCCGCCAACTCTTTCCCACTCACCCGTCCCCTGCTGCCTTCCTTTCCCACTTCCCGGTGCCGCCAAGGGGTCTGGGGAGCTGCCAAGCAGGACCCCGGCCCCTGCAGCCTTGCTTTCCCACTCCACGATGCCCCGCAAAGGGCCTGGGCAGCCCACCAAGCAGGCCGAGACCCCCCCTGCCGCCTCTTACCCGCTTCCCGGTGCCCTCCAACCCTGCCGCCTCTTTCCCACTCACGGGTCCTGGGTCCTGCGCTGTCCCACCCTGCAGCCGCTCTGTGCACTCAGGAGGTCCCTCAGCCCGGCCTGTGTCCTCTCGCAGTCTGGGACCCCTCGAGGGATGCCCACCTGCTGGCGTGCCTGACCAGCCTGGGTGAGGGGCTTTAAGGCTGCCCACACCTCCCATTGACCCAACGTCCCAGCAAGGCTGGCTGGACACAGGTTTCTGTTCCTTTAAGCTGAGGTGGGCTGAGGTAACGAAACCTCCTCTGCTTCACCTCGCAGCGCAGCGTCTATAATGAGACTTTGTTACTTTTAGTAAGGCAGGCCAAGCTGCTGTTCCCTTCAGCTCCTGAGGATTCTATGATTGTTACATTATTGAAACATGTTTCGGAGCCTGCCCGCCAAGGGCCGAAAACAGTATCGCTTTCACTCCTGCTGCAAGGGACGCTGCCTAAACGTTTACTCAGGTCCGTGAGTGGCGGCCGCCATGTTGGCTGGGCTAATTTGCATACAGCTGCTCTGATTGGCTGGTGGGCGTGGCTTACCCTGTCTCGGAGAAACGGTTAATTTTACTATTTCGCTTTTATTAGTTTAGATGAGTCAAAATTCACATTGTCTGTTAATAGAACCTTTAATATACATAGGAGTGAGGATGATGCATTAAATTAAAAATGACACTTCAGTTTGAGTTTTTAAAAAGTCATCAGCTGATTGTCAATATTGAGTTAATCCTACTCCACCCCACTTGAAATATTCTTTATTGTTTTTATTATTATTTTGTCTTCCTTTCTTTTCTTATTTCCCCTTTTCCCTTTTCTCACACTTATTCTATCTTTCTCTAATTCTTTGTCTCCCTTCAACCCCCACTTCTTAGTGTCGTAGGATTCTTAGAATTTATGGTAAGTCATAGACCATGAATTCATAATTATAAAAATAGAACATAGTTTATAATAACTTATAAATATTCACTTTAAGTTACTGAATTGAGATCTAACTAATTAATAGTCTCTCTATAGGAAACAATTAAAAGTTGTATCTTACATAGAAAGGTCTAGATCAACAAAGGAAAAAAACACTGGGGTATATTTCTATTTAAAAATCATTGTGAGAACATTTTAAATGCATCTTCTAACATATGGTTATAACAATTGCTACTGAGTACATTATAATTTTGCAATGCATTGTTATTCCTAAAAATTCCTGCTAACTCAATAACAGTTTGGTTTTTGTTGTTGCTGTTTTGTCTATTTGTTTTTTTTTTATTTACTCTGCCTTATACTGATTGTTTGGACTAGTATCTAAATTCAGAAAAATGTAATAGCACCTGTTATTCATAGTTTTTTCTAAGTTTTAGAAACTCAAACCTGACAAAAATATTTATTGACATATAAGTTAAATTTCTAAAATACCTGAGATATATTATTTAAATTAATGTGCTAGAGAAGAAAATATAAGATTTAAAAACAACCAAAATAGTAATCTACAGAAATTAAAAACACAGATTTATTATTATTATTTTTTCTCTTAACTACATAACTTATGGATTCTGAATATGCTGGGAATCATTCCAAAGCTGCGGAGACTTCTACTTTGCAACTACATGTGTTAATATCAACATATTGCCCAGTTCGCCTTCCTCTCAAAATAAAGAAAACATTTGCACTGGCCACAGAAATAAGTCAAAATCGCTTTCATTCACAGTGGGCCCCTCTTATCCTAGACCCCCGGGAATGCCCAAAACCATGGGTAAGTACCAAAGTCTACATACATGTTTTTTTCCCCTATACACACCTATTATAAAATTTAATTTATATATTAGGCACAATAAATATTAACAATAATAGCCCATAATAAAATTAGACAAGAGAACAATAAAACAACATTCAATAGTAAATTACATAGTTGTGGTCTTTCTCTTTCTCAGAATATCTTATTGTACACTTCTCTCCCTTTCTTGTGATGATATGAGATGATAAAATGCCTCTGTGATGAAATGAAGTGAGGTGAATAATACAGACATGTGATATAGTGTTTGTCTGCTATTGACTTTTTGGCCATACATAAGAAAGATGATCATCTACTTTGGGTGACCCTGGATTACTGAGCCATGACTTTGGCGTATCTAAATTGTCAACATCACTACTCTTGTGCTTTGGGGCCATTAAGTCAAATAAGAATTGCTTAAACACAGACACTTAATGCTTAGCAGCTGATATGATAACTGAGATGGCTACTAAGAGACTAATGGGTGGGTAGGATCTAAAATGTGGATACTCTGACAAAAGGATGATCCATATCCTGCACAAAATGGAGAGGGATATCTAAAAGATTTGATCATGCTACTCAGAACAGAGTATAATTTAAAACTCACTAATTATTTATTTCTGGAATTTTTCATTTAATATTTTCTGACCATAAAAAGTGAAACTGCAAATAAGGGTGGACTACTCTACTAAGTTTAGTTCCATTCAATGCACGTGCTACTAACACACATTGGTATCCACTGTAGCAGAACTAATGCTTACTCTATGGTTCTTAACCTTCAAATTAGAAATGAACATTAATACTCTTCTTTAGAACTTTGTTGTTTGGTTCTATGAAATTAAATGTATATGTTATATTCCCATGTTGGATGCCTGCAATAGAAGGAACTTGATAATGTCCTAAAATGGCTACAGTAATATTCCACATTCACACATTCCTATATCTTAACAATGAGAGAATGTTTAAAATGTGTGAGATGTTTGGACTTTTTTATTTTTGTGATACTGAGAATATCAAATTAATAAAAGTGATATGCCCGTAGTAAATTTGATCAGAGAGAGAACATTAATTACCAATGTAAAATATATAAGAAAATACTAAATCAAGTATCGACAAAAATTTTGCAGACTAAAAATAAAAATAAAAAATAAGATGATGGTATGAATAACAGTACCAATAAGTTTATCAGCCTAGATAAAGTGAATGAATTTATTTCAAAACACACTTTTGTCTATTCAAACTGACCTAAACAGAAACAAAACAATGAATATAGTAAATAAATGTAATCAATAATTTAAAATCTCCCCACAAGGAAAACCTTGGTCATAGATGGCTGCACAGTTGAATAGTTTCAAACGTTTAAGTTTGAAATAATACAAATGTTCAAAAAAATTTAGAAAGTAGAGGAAGAGAGAACACATCTCAACTTATTTTTGAGGTAAACATAATCCTGCCACTAAAGCCTACAAAGAGTTTTCCAAGAAAAGCAAATTACAAGTCCATATCTCTCATGAACATAAATGCAAAATTCTTAGACCAAGTAAAATAAAGTAAAATTTAATACAATGATTTTTGAGAAGGATAATGCATCTGACCAAATGAAGTTTATTCCATCTATTATCTATCTATCTACCTACCTATCTTTTTAGCTGTCTTTCTATTTTTATTTATCCTTTTACATAGATACAGAGAGAGCATGTAACACTTCACCCATAGTTGGTTAAAATCTCTTTCTTAATCTTATAAAGAATATCTAAAATAAAACTATGGCTTCTATATTTTTAATGTGAAAATGTTCAAATTTATGCTTAAAATAAGAATATCTATTGTGATCTTTTTTTTCTTACACTGGAAATGTTTCCTATATAATAGAGCAAAAAAAATAAATATTAGGTACAAATGTTAGAAAGAAATAAAGCTATTTTTATTTACATATGACATAATCTATTAACTAAACGCTTCAAAACAACTAAACCAAGCATTCAAACTAATCAGTGAATTAAAAAAATCACTTGATAAAAGATTAATATGTAGAAATGAATGACTTTTATATAAATTAGCAAAATTCTATTTGAAAGTGAAATTGAAACAAAGATGTCATATATAAAAACTAGAGGCCAGTGTATGAACCCGTGCACCTTGAAAGGAACTGTGGGCCATGAGGCTGCAGTGGGCACAGGGTTGGGTCTCAGACCATCTTCCGCACTCCCACCTCCTGGCCCCTCCTGCCATGGCCCTAAGCTCCTGTCTGCTGACAGCCCCACTCCTACTGCTACTGCTGCTCTCACTCACACCCGCTGATGACACAGAGTGATTGGGACCAGTGCCAGCAGTGGGTGCAAGGAGGGCTGGCACCATCAGCAGGTGTGAGTGACGGCTGCTGCCACGGTCAACCTTCAGGAACAGGGGAAAGCAGAGAAGCTCTTAGGGGATATTGGGGCTGGCTGATGCCGCTTGCACTCGCTGATGGCGCCAAGTGATTGGGACCGGCTGCACACACCAGTCACGGGTATGAGCGGTGGCTCCAGCTCCAGCTGCAGGTGTGAGCAGGGCCGGCAGTGGCAGCAGGTGCAAGCACAAGACCGTGTCACATGGGAGCAAAGAATTTTCAGTAACCACCAGAGGCTCGCCTTGATGACAACAACCAGCGCACTGCCTTGGTCTGGGGCCCCCGCTCACCTGCTCCACCATCTCACCATGGTCTAGGCCCACTATATTCCACACACACCCCCTGGTGCTCAACGCACATTATAGTGACCAGTTGTTTGTTTGTTCCAGTTGTTCTGCCGTTTATTCTATTTGCATATTAGCCTTTGATTATATAGGATGATTACAACATTTATGTGTATACATAAATATTTATATAAGCATCAAATTGAACATTCTAAATTATTGCTGAGTGAAAATAAGCAGAAGAAAAAGTAGTGCAACATGCATATTTTGAAAGCTTCGTTATTCGTTGTTGATAATCTTTCTCTATCTCTCTCACCTCTATCACTCTTCTCTCTCCCTCTCTCTCTTTCTCTCTCTCTCTCTCTCTCTCTCTCTCTCTCTCCCCTCCCCCCCACTCTCTCTCTCTCTCTCTCTCCTGTCATCTTTTTGGAACTCTTATTTGATTTTTGGATCTTTTAGAACTGGTTTGTATTTTTCTATTTTCTGTGATTTTGCTTTTTTAACCTAGTTTCTGCATTTCTTCAGTCATTATATCAAGATTTTTATTTCTGCTTTTACATTTGCACATGTTGAACACTTTCTTTTGTATTGTATATCTTAGAAAAAACAAACACATTATATATATATATATATATATATATATATATATATATATATATACACACACACACACACACACACACACACACACACACACTAGGGGCCCAGTGCAAAAATAATTTGTGCACTCGGGAAGTCCATCAGCCCGCAGTCTGAGACCCCTCTGGGAATGTCCACCTGCTGGTGTGCCTGATCAGCCTCTGGTGATGGGCTGATGGCTGTTTGCAGGCTGGCCAAACCCCGCCCCCCGCCAGTGTGGATCCTCACCCCACTGGGGTGTGGCCAGCCTGAGTGACAGGCTGAGGGATGCTTTCAGGCTGCCCACAGTCCCTTCAGGTTTTGGGTCTCTACTGGGGTACCTGGTCAGCCTGGGTGAAGGGCTGATGGCTGTTTGCAGGCTGGCCAAGCCTCCAAATGGGGTCCCTCACCCTATTGGGGTGTAGCCAGCCTGGGTGTGGGTCTGAGGGGCACTTTCAGGCTTTCAGGCTGCCCACATTTCCTTCAGGTTTTGGGTCCCTACTGGGGTACCTGGCCATCCTGGGTGAGGGGCTGATGGCTGTCTGCAGGCTGGCCAAGCCCCCCAGTGGCGTCCCTCACCCCATTGGGGTGTGGCCAACATGGGTGAAGGGCTGAGGGGTGTTTTCAGACTTTCAGGCTGCCCACAGCTCCCATTGACCCAATGTCCCAGCAAGGCTGACTGGAAGCAGATTCCTGGGGTATATTTATCTTCTATAATTGATACACTGTTTCTTTAATCTGGGACCTAGGCAGTTAATGAAACCTCCTCTCTGATTCAGTTTTGGCTTCTATAATGAAACAATGTTTCCCTTAGAAGTGAGGCTCTGCCTGCTGTTTGCTTCAGCTCCCGAGACTTCTATCATTGAAACTTTGTTGCAAATATGTTGTTCCCTGGAGTGAGAGAAGCCCAGGCGCCCGCAAACAGTTTCACTCCTGCTGCAACGGAAACTGCCTGTTTACTCAGCTCCCTGAGTGCCAGCCTCCATGTTGGCTGGGTTAATTTGCCTACAGTTGCTCTGATTGGCTGGTGGGCGTGGCTTAGGCATCCCAAAGGGATGGTCAATTTGCATATTACACTTTTATTTTATATATATATGTGTATATATATATATATATATTCATTCTTAAGCATGTTTCATGAATGTAAAAAATTACACTCTATCTAAGAACATCAACATATTTTTTAAAATATATTCTATTGATTTTTTACAGAGAGGAAGAGAAAGGGATAGAGAGTTAGAAACATCAATGAGAGAGAAATATTGATCAGCTAGCTGCCTCCTGCACACTCCCCACTGGGGATGTACCTGCACCCTTGACTGGAATCGAACCTGGGACCCTTGAGTTCGTAGGCCGATGCTCTATCCAATGAGCCAAACCAGTCAGGGCCAATGTATTTTTTAAATTTTTTGTTTGTTTCCTAGTTTTTGATGTCTCATGTTTCCTCTAAGTTTCTTGTTTTATTGAGTTTCTTTTTATTTTTCACCTCCGACTTTTTTTAGTGTTTTTTTTTTTTCTGGCATATGGTGATCCTTGGTTGTCTATTCATTTAAGAATGGAAGCTTTGAGCCTATTAACTTTGCTTTTTATTGTGAATCTCATTCTGTAGCAGGGGGGAGGGCATGGGGATCTAGATTTGAACAGTTTTTGAGAAAAATCCTAATATTTGTGTCTTTAGGTTCTTCTCTTGACCTGATAAAATTTCTCATATTCTTCCAACATCTTCTAGCATTTGAGAACAGAATAAGAAAAGAGAACTATAGATATAAGTAATACTTTGTCCATTGTGTTTTTCAGAATTGTATCACCGCCATAAAATGCTCCCAGTATAGCCATGTCCAGAAGCCACACATACAACAATGAATTTTTAATATTCTGAGAAACATTTTACAAGAGTAAAGAAAGGGAATCTGCAGATCTTTCTCCTGAGCTGATCAAAGAAGTCCTTGCTGAAGGGGTTCCTCTGAGAGGTTCTACTCGTGTCCTTTTCTGACAGCACCATGTCATACAGAGTAACGAGTTTTGAGGATGAAGTGGATGTGTTTGTCTGGATTGTATGATGCCTCTTCTGGCTCAGGGTTTGCATATTTAGGATCCCAATTTCCTGCTCAAATGGCCCTAGTGTCTATCTGGGCCTCACATTAGGCCTCAGCCTCAATTCCATCTTCATGGGGACAGTGGTCATGCTCCTAGGTGTCAGGGTGGACTGGCTATTTGTGTGTCATGTACTCAAAGCTGCACATGAAGTGTGAGATGAAGATAGGTTATGGAAAAGAAAGAGACGGTCTAGGTTTGGCCTAGGGGAAGGGCTTTCTCTTTCTTTATATTCCAAGGCAGAACTCTGAGAAATCCAGTAATGCTAAATTCATATCCAGTCTAGTTTTTTATGAAAGCATGTGTGTCAAGGTAGGAAGATGGGATATTATTCTTTAACAGGTCTTTTTGTTTAATATTTAAAATATTTAAATATAGGCTTCAAGGCCTGTGTTAGTTTGCTTGGGCTGACATAACAAAATACTAAAGACTGGGTGGCTTAAACAACACATATTTGTTTATCACAGTTTTGGAGTCTCAAAGTCCAAAATCAAAGTGTCAGTATATTTGGTTTCTTCTGAAGACTCTCTCCTTGGCTTGCAGATTTGCACATCATCCCCAGTGTCTCTTGTATGTTGAAATTCATTCTTCTTAATAGGACACCAGTGTCAAAGATAAATAAAGCCAGACATTAAATGAGATAAAAAGATAAATGAAACCAGATTTTATTCAGTAGCTACTGAGAGTGGGGGAAGGAACTAGATGCACTCTGGTTTACCCAGAGGTTACTGGATTTTTAAAAGGAGAATAAGGATGTAGGAGGAGAGAGTAGAGACTCAAGTAAATAATTACAAAGTCTTGGTCAATGTAAATGAAATTGGGGCAGCTGGACCCACTATGGCAAATATGGAAGTTAGGATGGTGTCTTGCCCTCCCATAGGAACTGGGATACTGAGGCCCTATCATTTCTGATGATCGCATTTCAAGAAATGGGCTGCAGGTTCCTGAGAAAGGCACTCGTGAGTTGTCAGAGTTACACATAAAGTTTGAGATGAAGATGGGTGATGGAAGAGAAAGAGACAGCCTAGGTTTCGATAAGAGCATTTACTATTGTGAATTCAGGTGTAGCCTCAGGCGTTGACTAGAACAAATAGTAAATAAGTTCTCCTGGCAACTTTGAGTTAGCTTCTCAGGCAGATTTTAAATGGGGGCTGATGTTATTCAAGGGATGTCACCTTGTGCTGCTAGGAAAGTCAGGTTAGAGTTTGGCAGGATCTCATTCAGTTCAGAGGTTCCGGAAAAATCGTTTTGTGCCCAGAGTTCTGAAGTTCTCACCAGTCTGATTGAATTAAGGCCACACTAAGGGCCTTGTTTTTAACTTAATAACTCTGAAGGCCTAAGCATGAATACACTCCTTGAGTACATGGCACCAAGCAATGACTATCCACAGTTAAGCACATTGTCACCTATTGGAGGGGTATCTAAGAGGAAAACATCAAATGCGAAGTGAAGAATGATTCCTGACCTAGGAATAAGTTTTACACATGAAAATTAGGTAACAACACCATCCTAATAAAAAGGTAATATGCAAATTGACCCTAAAGGCGGTACAACTGGGAATGACTGGTCACTATGACATGCACTGACCACCAGGGGGCAGATGTTTACCACAGGAGCTTCCCCCTGGTGGCCAGTGCACTCCCACAGGGGGAGGTCCACTCAGCCACAAGCTGGGCTGATGGCTGCAAGTGCAGTGGCACTGGTGGGAGCCTCTCCCACCTCCTTAACTATGCTAAGGATGTACAACTGATATTCCCAAGGGCTCCCAAGCTGCCAGAGGGATGTCTGACTGCCAGCTTAGGTCTGATCCCCCTGGGAGTGGGCCTAGGCCAGCAGGTGGACATCCCCGGAGGGGTCCCAGACTGGGAGAGGGCACAGGCCAGGCTGAGGGACCCTCCACTGCTGAGTGCACAAATTTTTGTGTTCTCTATATAATTATTCTCTATATAATTATTTCTCAAAATTAGTTCTCTATATAATTATTTCTCAAAATTAGTAGTAGAGGTCACGAATTTGTAGAGAAAGATGGAGAAACAATATTATGTAGTGTTTTTGTTTTGTTTTTATATAGAAGAGTTGATAACTTAATCTGAACCCATGTAGAGGGGATATCACGGAGGCAGTGCTCTTCCCATTTCTCAGTGGGAACATAAGCCAGGAGAAGTGTCAAGATTTGAGCAGACTGATGTAGATTGATGCATGTAGGAGAGCTGGATTCAGGTTATACATGGAAAGTATTTGACAAGCTCGTCCTAGGTTATAATTTGGGAACTCAAACCACAAAAACAGGTAAGGGCAAAGTAAACAGTTTGACCCAAAATTGCTAAAAAATATTTTTCAAAATTGAAGCAAAGGTGGTTATTACACCCCCAGCTGTCTCACAAAAGGCTAGACTTGAATGATTTAACAATTTTGAGCAGGTGGAAAGGCAAACAGAAATTCTAATCACTGCCAACCCCCACAAACATAATTTTATATTCACTGGAATTTTCATCTAATGTTCCTCTATTATTTTCATCTGAATTAAAAATAAATTAGGCAATTTGCTCTGTTGCCCTTCCTCATTTTCTTCAACATTTAATTTCCTAAAACAAATGAAAATATGCTGTGGCCACAATGCATGACAACCTAACTGAAAAATAGAAAGTGAGCATATTAACTGACATTTAAAGTCCTTTGATATTTCATTTACAAGAGAAATTTTTCCTATTTTCCCTTAAATGTGTTTCTGTGAAACCTAAATAAATAAATGGCCCTTCCATCATTAGTTCATCATTATCTCCAAACCCTAGATTTTGATAACTGAAAATTCCTTTATATCTCATAGAAACCTGGCAAAGCTTATATGCTGCAGCAAGTAATGTTCTGTATAAATTTAATTTACTAACTTATTTTTTTCATTTATAAAGATAAAGAAAATAACATTACCTAGATAACTTAAAAAATTATGCCATATGAAATACATTATAAATAAACTTCTTTTACACACATAAGAAAAAGAAGAAAAGAATAAAACCCCTGAGCTAATTACAAATACCAAATATTCAGTTCATTTATTGCCACTTGATGCCACTTGTGCACAGGCAAGCTGGGGAAGCAGGAGGTAACCTCGAGGCAGGGCTCTAGAAGGGCAGGGGGCCCAGGACCTGAGAGTCCCGGAAGGCTCTGTCCTCACCGGAAGAAGCTGGTGTTCCTCATTTCCTCCCTATAACGTGGGCACATAGGTACTGTTTAAACTATTAAATTAACGAAACCATTGAAAGAAGTTACGTCTAACGTCAGCTTAGAAACAAAAGTGAAATAGGAACTGCTTTAGTTGAATCCGGGAAACGACTCAGAGGTGATCTATCTGTCCTCTCATTTCCCTTCCATCACAGAACTTGCCAGGTTCTGAAAAAACACTTGGAATTGACTATTTCTTTGATCCTTTACATTTTAAAAAACATATGAACAACATTCAAGTGCACACTGACTTGTTCCTGTGATCTGTCTCCTTTCGCCTACTTCTCTTCTGGTTTGGTGTACCTAAAATGCAACTGCCCTCGCTTCCATTTGTTCCAATGGTTATATTTTCCTTTTTTCTTGGCACTTCCTTTTGGGTAATTGTAATATGGCAGCTCGATTAAAATTCTGGCTCCTTCTTTTCAAGTAGCAGTTAACTTAATTGTGTTACTCACCTGGTTCAGAACTCTTAGAAGACACATCTACTTTGTGGGAATCCAATACAAACACCTAATTTGCACACAAAGATATTAATCTGTCTGCAAACTCTACTTGTGAGCTTACTGTCAAAAACTGCCCCATAGAAACATCTATCCCCAGGCTTTGTAGACTCCGCCGCCAGGAGGCCTCCTGTGATCAGCCACGGTGAACCCCACCATGTACTGCACATTGCTGTCCACAGCGAGCCCTTGGGCCTCGTCAACTTCAAGCTGTTTACAGACAAAGTTCCAAAGACAGCGGGAAACTTTCTGCTCTGAACACTGAGGGGAAAAGATTGGTTACAAAGGTTCCTGCTTTCACAGAATTATTCTGGGATTTAGGTGCCAGGGCAATGACTTCACACGCCGTGATGGCACAGGTGGCACATTCTTCAACGGGGAGAAATCTGAGGATGAAAACTTCATCCTGAAACATACAGGCCCTGGCATCTTGTCCGTGGCAAATGCTGGGCCCAGCACAAACGGTCCCGTTTTTCACCTGCGCTGCCAAGGCTGAGTGGTTGGATGGCATGTGGTCCTCGGCCAGGAGACTGAAGGCATGCATATGCGGCAGCCATGGAGTGCCGGGGTCCAGGAATGGCAAGACCAGCAAGGAGATCACCACTGCTGACTGTGGACAACTCTGGCTGCAGTTCATTGGGTTCCATAATCTCCTTACCCCTTCCCAGTATAGCTGGATTACAGAGTTAAGTTTATGATCCAATATAATAAAAGGCTAATATGCAAATTGCCCCCTCAGGAGTTAGACTGACCAGAGCTTGGCCGCTCACGCTCACTATGACCTGCGCTGACCATGAGGGGGCAGTGAAGAATGAAGGAAGGCCCTAATCACCCCTGATGACCAGCCAGGTCTAGGGACCCTACCCGTGCTGTTGCAGAAAGACCAAAAAACGAAGCATTGCTTTGAAGAGGTGGAGAAATCACAGTTTTAATAACACACTCGGACTCCAGGGTATCCCCAAATCCAGAGTGCCAGCAACACGCAAGAACCTTGCTTTGTAACTGCCCCTTAAGTTCATTGATTTGCAAATATACTCCCTCCCCCCAGGTGTGCTTAAAGGCTCAGAACAAAGCCCCCTGCCCTACCACAGGACAGGGCTTTGTTTGGTTTAATGGCCTAACATTCCTTGCAAAACCAGTCTTCCTCCTCCATGCGTGGATTTCATGCACTGGGCCTCTAGTTATAAAATAAAAATTAAAAAACAACAACAACAGAAATATCTCCATTATAGATACATGCCTTCATATTCACAAATATGCTTTACAAATTTCCATATTCCCAGATCTGTCTTTTATTTCTGTCTCTCCACATGAAGTATCTTACTGCAATTTTCTCACTTATCCAAATATAAAATCTTTTTCTAGTCAAGATGCTTTGTCTTTATGCTTTGAACATAAGCCCCCTCAAACTAACTGAAGTAAGAAATGACAGGTTTATTGTTAGTATAAAGTGATTTCACAATAGCAAAGAACCAGGAATAAACTGCAATCACACAAGTGCTTGTGAAGGTGTGCCACACTCCTCCTTTCTCTCTTCTCTGCTTCTCTTTGAGCACCTACTCAAATCACATGGCCCAACATGCCATCAGAGTCAACTCTATGTGGTGACCTTTTTGCCTTTAAGCCAGCATCAGTTCTGACTTGGTTCAGATGTTTTCTCTTTAAGGACCATTAAAATCCCCAGGCTTCCACAAAGTCACCAATCTATCCCTGAAAAGGCCAGCTTTGGTCCCTAAGCCATCGTTGCAGACTCTAATAAATTTCAAATAATTCTTAGAATTACTTGAGTCTGAACTATTTGTATTGGGAATAGCAACCTGGTCATGAACCATAACTTAGATGCAACCCCAAGTTTACTCTATTCTATAATTTAACTACAAGTGTTTAGACACAAGAGAGAAATTTTGTAATAGATAAAATATATGTCTTTTAAAATTTATTCACTAATATTAGGACAAGCTACCACCCATGATTTTTCTTTTTACTACATAATCTCTTCAAATAATTTCTCATAAGATAGTTGGACCTAAATTCGTTAGTACTAACTTTAGAATTCGGTATAGTCAGATGGGTTTATTTTGGATTCTAAAATTATAAGTTTAATAAAACTAATTTCATCATTTCAAATATGGCTATTTACTGAGGGGTCCAGGACAGGCTGCCCCCAAATGGCATATTAATTACTTTGAATTAAAGTTACTTGACCTTGACAATCAACCAGTATAAGAAAGGCACATGGACCTCCCTTGTCTCCTTGAATGCAGGAACTAAATATCCCTGAGTGAAAGGTGCCCTCCTTGCTGAAAGGGCCTGAGAGAGACTTACCACCAGAATTGAGGAATCCAAGGCCAAAATGTTAATGAAAATGAACCTTATTGCTTCTTGGCTAATTTACTACCCAAAGCCAAATTCCTGATATATTCCAAACCTAAGTGTCTTTGCCCTGTTTTTTCATCATAGTTTTATTTTCTTTAAAGAAACAATGTTATGTTTTATGTTAAAAGTATAAAAGCTGGCTGGTATCCTTATGTTTTATGTTAAAAAATATAAAAAGCTGGCTGGTTCATCGTTTTGGGGAACATAATCTCCTGTGTGCCCATATTAATTGGTTATTTTCCTGCTAATCTGGTCTTGTGTCCATTTTATTATTAGTCCAGCCATAAAGACTTAAGAAAGATAGAGGGAGAGATTTCTCCCTCCCCACCATTACCTAAAGATTTTAGCATATGTAAGTGAAAATTTTCAAAGGTATGGAAATTAATTGGAAAAACTCCAGTATGTAGGGAACATTATAAACT
>PVJC01035029.1:0-18485 GCA_004026665.1 Murina feae
CTGAGGGGTCCCAGACTGTGAGAGGGCACAGGCCAGGCTGAGGGACTCCCTCCACCCCGAGTGCACAAATTTTTGTGCACCGGGCCCCTAGTATATATATATTCCTTGTTTCCTGTTTTATCCAATGAATTGCAATCTATTATCACTAATTATTTTAGTGTTGAAATTGTCTGAGATTTGGCCTTGGGAGCCCCTTCAAGCTGGCTTCTGTGCCCTCTGGACATGCCTGTTCTTTGAATACTTACCTATTTTCTGGTGTAAGATACTCCAGGTTTATTTTATACTTTGCCCTGGAATTAGACATTTTGCCAATGAACTCTGATTCTTTTTAATGGAGAATATTTAGGAGACATGATCTAGGTGTTTGGCGTGTTCATTGCTAATGAGATGTTAATGTTCCAGGTTCTCTCAGTGGACAGAGTTAATGTATTTATTTCTGTAACTATTACATTCACACTGATACCTCTAATTTTAACCCAATACTATAGGACTGATTACTTTTTGCTTTCTCTTCCCATATTTGTAACTTCATTTTCTAACATTGAGAAATCTGGCTCCCATTAGCCTAAATGTTTTCATTTGATCAACCCCCAAGTATGCAGCCAACCTTCCATCATGGCTGCTGGCCCTTCCCTCATGTGAGCACCCTGCTTAACCCTACTTTGGCTCTGACATACTGCATTAGCTCGCCCTTCTTCAGACGCCCTCCTCACCCTGTTCCTACCTCCTACTTCAGGCTCTGATTTGGACATCCCTACAGATTTGAGGGGACACCTTTCTCTGGGCCCTGACACTATGCTGAGCCATATCTACACCATTCTTACTGTACGCACGCTCTGAGAGCCCATACCCATCTGTACTGCTACTCTTTCTTTTTGAATCCTAAAACTCTATAACCAGCGATTTTCAGCCAATGTGCTGCAAGAACTTTTAAAACACTCAGTACCTATTTAGTCACAGGCACTGACCTCTTTTCCCTTAGAGTCTTCCACAGGGGTCGCCTAAGACCATCCTGCATATCAGATATTTACATTACGATTCATAACAGTAGCAACATTACAGTTGTGAAGTAGCAACAAAAAATAATTTTATGGTTGGGTCACAACATGAGGAACTGCATTTAAAGGGCCAGAAGGTTGAGAACCACTGGCTTAGACTGTTACATTAAAAAATGACAACAGCAAACACCGTTAACAGCTGTCTGGTATGAATGAATCAAAATTATACCTTTTTTTTCTTGTTGTCAGATGAGGAAAAAATATTACTTTTCGGTGTGCCACAGAGTTTTAGTAATGAATTTCTATGTGCTGTGAGATGAAAAAGGTTGAAAATGGTTGCCCTATCCCCCTCACCATACAATGCAGATCCTGTCTGGCCTCCCATACTCTAGTCTAGACCCCACAACTCCCCTAAGCCCTACAGTGCAGGTACTTACTGTGTTTAGCTCCCGATAATGGCTTGTGGATTGAGTTGTTAAAGTGCAGAGAAGAGAATGAAAGGTTAGAGGAAGGGAAAGAACAAAAAAATAAAGTTGATCTCTTTCTTCCATCCTGTCCTCCAATCCATTCTCCATAAAGCAGCCACACTGAACTTTTAAAACTCGAATCAGATCACATCACTCGTTTAATCCCCTCCAATTGTTTCCCACCTTAGAAGAAAACCCAAACCTTTAGAGAATGGTCTGTAGGCCCTTGTGAAACCTCATCTCCATCCAGGCTCCTAGGTTCCCCACTGTCACCCCTCGCACTTCCGTGCCAGCACACAGGCCTATGTGGCTCTCAGTAACTCATTCCTGTCTCAGGTTTTTGCCCTGGATGCTCCTTCTGCTGGAATTTCCCCCCGGAACTTCATGTGACTGCCTTCCTCCTTATCATTTCAGTCTGAGCTCAGATGTTACCTGCTCTGAGAGCATGCCTTCATAATGCTATCAATACTCTTTCCACGTGACTCTGTAGCTCATGCATGTACTATTTTGTATCTATAGCGACTAGAATGATCTGGCTTTCCTTGTTTATTTTCTATCTCCCCTAAAATGTGAGTTCTACAAGAACATAGACTTTGTTTTATCATTGTTATCTCTAGTATCTAAAATAATAGGGACTCAATAAATAATGATTGAATTAATGAGTCAAAAATATATATAATCTCCACTTACCTTTCTGCCATTGAAGAAATGCTAACAAGAAACATGGAGTAGTGGAAAGAACATTGATCAGTCTTAGAATTAAACAGTCATGGATTTTAATCCTAAAGAGGTATTGATTTTGAATCCTGCATTTCTCATCTGTTAAAAAAAGCTGAAAATGGCCCTAACCGGTTTGGCTCAGTGAATAGAGCATCGGCCTGCAGACTAAGAGGTCCCAGGTTCGATTCTGGTCAAGGGCATGTACCTTGGTCGTGGGCACATCCCCAGTGGGGAGTGTGCAGGAGGTGGCTGATCGATGTTTCTCTCTCATCGATGTTTCTAGCTCTCTATCCCTCTATCTTCCTTTCTGTAAAAAATCAGTAAGAATATTTTTTAAAAAAGCTGAAAACGAAACCTACCTTGCAGGGTTGTTATTAAAAGTAAAAACAGTATCACACGTGGAAACACTAAACAGTTATTTGGCTTCCTATACAACTTGGTTTCCAAATATTGCTGCACAGTGGAATCACTTGGAAATCTTTAGGCTTCTGATACCTGTCTTCCACACCCAAGCACCTGATTTAATTGGTATGGGGTACAGCCTGGACATCGAGATCTTTCAAAGATCTCCAGGAGATTCTCAGCTGGGCAGTGAAGTTTAGGAACCACTGCAGTCAAGAACTGCCTGATAATTAAATAGTATGGCAAATTCAGAGTAAGAATTTTTGGAGTTATCTATGTATTTTTTGTACTTAAATTCAGCTCTCCTTTCAGAAAACCCTCTTAAGATTATATTTAACAACTATGGATCGATTGGCTTCTTGGTTTGCTTTTTTCCAGAGTGCACAGTGTACATATTTACCCAGTGACACAAGGTAAGGCCATAGCTTAAAACTTCGTGCTTCCTTTTACATTGCTTATGGGAAGAGACAGTAGCTGTGAGACGACTTCTACCTTATACCATGCACACAAATTACTTTGTAATGAATCAGAGCTAATTGCGAAACTAAAACAACTACATTTCCAAAAGGCCCTAGTGGGCCCTTGGACTGAAGGGTCTCTGATTCAATTTCAGTCAAGGGTAGGTACCCTGGTTGCAGGATTGGTCCCGGGCCCCCATTCAGGGTGTGTGCGGGAGGCAACCAAATGTTTCTCTGTCTCTCCCCTTCCTTCCACTTTCTCTAAAAATCAATGGGAAAAATATTTTCTGGTGAGGATTAACCAAAAGAAAAAAGAAAATAGATTATCATCATGACATTAGGACAAAATTACTAACCATAAAAGAACCATTGGACTTAATTTTAAAAATATCAAAATAAATGAAAAACTCCACAAAAAATCTCCCAAAAAAACCTCAAAACTAAAAAATTTGAAAAAAACACACACAAGTTTCCCTTATCCTAGCCCCTAATTTGCCAGTATTTGATTTTGTGCTAAGAGCAACTTGCTGACAAAATGGAATTACCTCTTGAAAATGTGAGCTCACCATGAAAAGACATGGAGGTACTTTAAGTGCATATTGCTAAGTAAAAGAAGCCAAACTGAAAAGACTATATTCTGTATGATTCCAACTTTAAGATTCTGGAAACAATAAATTATAGGGACAGTAAGATCAGAGGTTGCCAAGATAGGAAGGGGTTGGAAAGAGAATGAGTAAGGAGTAAGGAGATCCAGGATTTTTAGAGCAGTGAAACTACTCTTTATCATATTTTAGAATAGTAAATACATGATATTTTGCATTTGTCAAAACTTAACAGAACTGTACAACACAGAAAGAACCCTAATGTACACTATTAATGTTAATTTTAGTTAATAATAATGTATCAAGACAAGTTTATCACTTCTAACAAATGTATCACACTAATTAGAGATGCTAATATGGGAAACACGAGAGAATATATTCTGCTCAAGTTTTCTGTAAACCTTTAAAACTGCTTTAAAAAATAGTTTATTAATTTTTCAAAAAACAAAAAGTGAGCTCAAAAGTATTTTGTTGATAATATGGTATCTGTAAAAAGTAACCTTTTCACTGCTGTATTAATCAACCCAGTAACCAGTTTCATTATATCATGTCAATCATTCATATAAACATTGGTTGGCAATGGCTTGTTTTCAGAGTTTAATGGGGGAGGGGAGATGACTTTATAGGATTCAGAAAACCTAAATTTGTTTTTTAAAAAAACAACTTAATTTTATTGTCTATATAGTTATTCAAAAGTCTGAAAAAACTCAGTGTTATAACTGTAAATATAGGTACTCTAGCATATCTAAATGATGGTCTTTGGTTATGAGTAAATCCTACTTAAATTAAAAAAAAATAACTGCATATCAAATTTTAATAAAAAGAAAAGCCTGCTTCTGCTTTTAAAATAGATTTATTTAAATGTAATGCCACTATTTTCTTATGCTACACTGGACATGAAACATGTTTCTCCATAATCCTTAGAAAATGTTTACACTAAAAACATCACCCAGTCTTTACAATTTCTTAAAACCAATATGCCGATCTTCATGACTGATAAGCTCAGTCTGTCCAGAAATGCAACTCGATCCCGTAACTTGCAATGTTTTCCATAAAAATTAGAACATATATGTTTTATATATTTACTTGCTATTGAAAAGTTTGAAACTTCCAAAAGACAGTACAATTGAAAAAATTTTATTGTTAATAGCATGTTTCCATCTCTGTTTTTTGCAACTAATGGAAATATATTAGATAGAGATCAGAAAATAGAATTATAATTTAAATGAACACAATGAGGGCATAATTTATAAATGCAGATTTAGTCAAACTTTGTTATATAACAAAAAGAAAAATCTAACTGCTTTTATTGTTCCAAATAGTATTAAAAACAGACAATCACATACACACATGGAAAAAAACACATTTTGTTTCAGTTATTTTAACTCGCACAGTGGTCCTCATTAAAAGAAAATGAAAAGTGCAGAAAAGGTATTTCTTAAAAATCTCATCAAATTACATGTAATAACAGGTTTTTGTAAAGATTTTTCTTTAGGAATGAAAATGTGAATATCTTAAGAAAGTAAAGTTAGTAGATGTAAGTTGGCAAATTGAGGTTTTAGGTGGCTCAAACTCCTACGTTCCTGTGCAACAGAAGGGGATTCTGTTGTGTCTGTAAGCCAAACTAAGTAGGAAAGAGATTTTCTTTTGCTTCACCTACTTTTTCCCATTAGAGATTGGCTTTATTATCAACTAGAGGCCTGGTGCATGAATGTCGTGCATGGGTGTAGTCCCTAGGCCTGGCCAGCCATCAAAGTGCAAACGTCTGGTGAGGAAGAACAGGTCTCAGCTGACCTCTGGGCCTAGGCAGCACCCCAGGCCCCCGTTTGCTCCCCTCCATCTGAGTCATTGGGTCCCCACCCAGCTCCCTCAGTGCCTGGGAGCCAGGCGGCGGCCCCACTCCCACCGCCGTCGCCGCTGGTCACCGTCTTCGGGAAGATTGGGCCCTACTTGCACCTGCCTTGGCCTGGCACCACCCGCTCACCTGCTCCACCATTTTGCCATGGTCCTGCTCTCGTCAGGGCCCATTAGGGCCAGCAGTGCCTCCACTGCTGCTCGTTGCCAGCAACACATTACCAATGCCTGCTATGTTCTGTGCTGCCATCTAGTGGTCAGTGCATGTCATATCGAGCAGTTGAACTCCCAGTCGAAGGGACAATTTGCATATTAGGCTTTTATCATATAGAAGGATTAGAAACAGCTTCATCCTGAAAATTTATTGCTAGATGATTGGAAAGGACTATTAGACTGAAAATTTCTAGCACAAATGCACTGATAAACATCATTCCCAGCCTGAGACTCTATTATCAAATAGAGCAATGTTCCCTATTGAAAGTGGTCTTAAAACATAAAAAATGTGAAAACAGCAAATAACTCAATAATGAAAAACAAAAACAAAACCCACAAAATTCTGAAAAGTACATGATCAGTATGATTTACTGTAGCTATCTAAAAGTATCCACAAAAGTCTATTTATAAAATGCACTTACATTGCATTTAAAAAGACATGTATCAGGTGTTAATAAGTCATTATAGCAGTTTTATAAAGATTCATATCCTTCCAAATATTAGTCATAAAAAAAAAAAAAGGCTGTAAACTGTCATTGCCTTGAAAGAGCACGTGATCTTAAGGGAAGAAACATCTCACTAGAGTTTCCACAAGTTCCTTCATCCAGCTGCAACTCTGGGGGCAAAGGAGGAGCCCCAGGGTCCCCAGGTCTGGGAAGTGTAGTTGAAGAGAATGTAGGGTTTTCAGTTTTGCCTACTTCTAGGACAGGCAAATTCAGAGATGAATTAGTAGAAAAAAAGGGGGCTGTGCTGGATTCTCCTTCAGGGTGGTACATAGTGGACACTCTTCGTTTTTCAGAGAAATAACTCTCATCTGAATTAGATCTAGAGAGGTTGTTTGTGGCTCCATCTGGAAAAGGCTCACAGTTGCTACATTTTAGTCCTACAATAAAATTATTCAGATGTTAATAAAAAGTAAGAAGAAAATTGAGTCAAATTTTAAAGATTACAAACTAGTTACCACACAAAATTTAAATAACTTATAAATTCTGTCATAATCCATTTCACATTTCATTTGTTTTTCCCAACAACTATGAAGTATACACAATTATTTACATTTTCTAGGTAAGGAAATAGTTTCAAGGAAGCTAAGATGCTATAAATTCACTTTGTATACTTATATCTGTGACCATTGAAAGACCTGGGAAAAATAAAATAGTCCTTAAAATTTTTCATAAAATAAGAAATGGCTTTCAGCCCTGGCTGGTTTGGCTTGGTGGACAGCGTCGGCCTGTGGACTAAAGGGTCCCAGGTTCGATTCTGGTCAAGAGCACATGCCTGGTTGCAGGCTCGATCCCGAGTAGGGGGCATGCAGGAGGCAGCCGATCAATGATTCTATCTCATCATTCATGTTTCTCTCTCTCCCTCTCCCTTCCTCTTTGAAATAAAAAATTATATATTAAAAAAGAAAGAAATGTTTTTCACAAATAATACTCTTTAACATACTGGCACAAAAAATTATCTAATAAAAACAAAAATTAAACAGGGTATATCTAAAATTCTATGAGTTAATGAATCTTAATTACCGAGTCTTGAATCATAGGGTGTTAAAAGTGGAAGGGATTTTAGAGGTCATCTGGGAGAGTTGTTTTTCTTTTGTTTTGTTTTGTTTTGGTCTCTCACTATTAAAGATGGGCAAACAGGGGCTCAAAATAGTAAAGTTATGCCCAGCATTCCAGGACTATTTCATTGGAAAGAGAGAACTAGATCCCAGGTTTCCTCTTCACATTAAATACTGTCCTGGTTTTCAACCTAACAATTTACTTAAGTGATGGCAGTTCTGATTAAAGAATTTTACCATATCGAAAGGGTATAGCCAACAATTAGCCTCAATGTAGAAAGAATAAACACAAACACAATTTATTTTTCTGTTAGGCTTAGCAAAAAGATTCAACCCATAACCATCTATAGATACAGAACCTTCTGAGTTGACAAACGTTATGTAAAACCTGCAAAGTCTATAAACACATTTATATATCATTTTTTTCCTACTTTTGAACTTCACAATACAATCAGCATTTCTGTTCCATGCTATAGAAACTATTTTCTTAAATATGGCTCAGAAGGGGAAACTTCCATTGTGTTCCAGCATGCACCTATAGACAGTGAGCTCCTTAAGGGAAGAACCCTAAATTACTCATTTCTGCATTCCCAGAGCCTAAAGCAGCTGGAGTAGAGCTACATCATATTCGCATTTAACATACCTGTTCTGGAAAGAGAGATGGAGAATGAGATGGGGTTTGGGGTGAGAGGGGGGTTTAAATTGTACAGGCAATTCTACAGACCATTCCAATCACTGAGTGTGTGCGCTCTGGAGTTAGGGTGAAACAGGAGACATCGATTTGCTACTCCTTCATCCACCTCAGTTCCCATGCCTCTCTCATTTTGCCAGACTGAGTATAATTCTAGTGTTTAAAGTTATGTATAATTTATACAACATGATTCTTATAAACACAGCAAACTATTTCATCTTGTGATCAACTGGTAGGAGAAAAACTGAGTTGGACTTATTAAAATACTGGCTTATACACTATTCTTTGTTAAGTGCATTTTCAAAAGTTACTTTTGACTAGATAAATCAGCCATTCTGCTGACTTTAGAAACAAAACCCTGTGTACACTGGGACTAGAAACAAACCTTGTGTACACTGGGAGTAGAAACAAAACCTTGTGTACACTGGGACTAGAAACAAATCTTATGTACACTGGGACTAGAAACAAAACCTTGTGTACACTGGGACTTTATTATAGTTACATTTTCTATAAGTGATACTGTAAACTGAATATAAATACAGAACATTAAGTGATATTCCACTTTTCCAGTATAATGACATCCTACTATATATGGTTAAAAATGCAAATGAATGTAATTCTGAAGCTTAAACTTTTCAATGAAAGCAAAACGATCATTTCTGTTTTGTTGTTGTTGTTGTTATTGTTTTGCATTTTACTTTTAAAAGCATTGTTAAATGAACTCTTGGATACCTAAGATATTTACCTTTCAGATGTTCTAGCTTTATATTTCGAAGTTTTAGCACTTCATCTGTAATCTTTTGTATCAGGAAGTTCTGTGTTTTTTCTCGCCGAATAGATTCAACAAGGGTATCTAGTCCTTTGGGGTTTTCTTGTAAGTAGTCTAACAATTTTCCAGCCCTTTTTCTACTTGATGTTCGGCAAGAAATTTCTTCAGTGTCTTCTCTACTGAGTATTTTTTTTGCACGCAGATGATCAAAATGTCTCTCAGCTATGATTTTTTCACACAGATATACACGCAAATTTTCTAAAGCCTGAAAGACAAAATGTGCTTCCATGTTATTTTTTTTTTTAACACCTAAGGAAATCACGTAGGAATCTTAACTGGTGAGAGAAAACATCCTGAAGCTGGAGGTTCAGGCTTACTAAAATGCATTGCTATTAAGATGAAGGTCAAGTAGACAAATATAAGTCCTAGATGAGACATTCCTTACAGCTTCTGTCCTGCTCTGATCTTATGTTCACATCTAGAAACCCAGACAGGGCATTGTGAGGAGAGGCCATGGTAATCCAGAGGGTTTGGGTCCACGGAAATAGAGAAGTCTGCTGAAGGCCACCTTTGGGGCTAAAGATGAGAGCAGAGGCTTCCATACATTTCAGTTACCATTTATCAAGGAATCCAGAATTAGTCAGGACCAGAGAGGGTAACTTGAGGGCTCATAGCTTATAACTTCCTCATGTTTGTTAATTTTCCATCTTCCTTGAGTAAAACCATTATAAAAAAAATCTCACTAAACTAAAAGGACCCATAATGTGTCCATCTTTGGAGTCAGCTGGAAAGACTCTAACTCAGTGAGTCAGTTAGTAGAAGGGAGGTAGAAAGATGTGGACCGTGGAATAGTGAATGTTGCATCAATAGTCCAAACCAGTGATGTATTCTGGCTCCTACATTTACTACATACGTGATCATGGGTAAGGAACTTCTCTGTGCTTCCATTTCCTCATCTAAGTCTCTTGAGGTTATTCCTCATAACACTAAAAACATGTAAAGTTCTTAGAGAAGTTAATGATCAATAAACATTACTGATGGTAACAATGGTAACTAATTTACTTACATTTATAATGATGATCAAAGGGCAATGGAAGAGTTTAGAAATACCCTAGTATATGGTGGCAGAAAAGTAGGCTAAGTGAAGGATTCCTATAGTTCTCAGTCCACTGAACCCCAAAATTAATTTATTTATTCACACAACAAACATTCATATATTTAAATACCTAATATACCAAGCGCTGAGCATGCAAAGATCAACAAGACTTGAATCCCACATGCAAGCCAATAGTTAAAAGATAATGTGATATGACTCAGAAATTAAAAGACTGGGGAAGCACAGAGTAAGCAATTCACTCTACCTACAAAATCTGGGAAATTTACAGCAGCTATACTTTTGCTAGAGGCAAGGTGCACAGTGGGAAAATACCAAAAAGTCTGGGGTAGTTGGAACATAGGCTGCATGTGACAGGGTGGTGAAGAATGTAATTAGGAAGGAGAGTGGAGGTTAAATCATGGAAGAATTTTTAAAAATAAATGTTTTTATTGATTTTAGAGAGAGAGGAATGGAGGAGAGATAGAAACATTGATGTCTCAACATCTATTGGCTGCCCCTGGCACGCCCCCTGCTGAGAATCGGGCCTAAAACTGGGGCAAGTGTCCTGACAGGGAACTGAACCAGTGACCTCTTGGTGTGTGAGTCAACACTCAACTGACCAGGCAAAAGATTTTTTATAACATGTTGAGGAACACACATTTCCCTATAGCCAAAAGAGTCATCTAAGGTTTATAAAGAAGAAATAGTAAGACCATTCTTGTAGAGAACTGGGAAAGCAAAAACTAGGGTCAAAGGAGACCAATTAGAAGATTGCCCCAGTATATTACATAATATATGCTAAGTGGATAAATTTAAGTTGTGAAGATAGAGACGGACTACATATAAAAGATGAAACCCTTTAAAATCCTCATGTTATTATTTCTACCACCTATATGCTGATGATTCCCATATTTGTGTATGTGATCAAGACTTTCTCCACCTAGACATCTCAAAGGTACTTCAAATTCAACGTTATAAATCAGATTAATCTATCCCTATTTTTAAAAAATAAATCTTTATTGTTCACATTATTACAGATATTCCTTTTTTTTTCTTACCCCCATAGCTCCCCTCCACCTGGTTCCCACCCCATCCCATACCCTTACCCCGTCACTGTCCTCATCCATAGGTGTAAGATTTTTGTCCAGTCTCTTCCCACACCCCTCACACCTCCTTCCCCCTAAGAATTGTCAGTCCATTCTCCTTCTATGACCTGCTTCTATTATATTCATAAGTTTATTCTGTTGATCAGATTTTTTTGACTTGTTAGATTCACTTGCTGATAGATATGTATTTGTTGTCACTTTGTTGTTCATCATTTTTATCTTTACCTTTTTCTTCTTCTTCCTCTTCTTAAAGAATACCTTTCAGCATTTCATATAATCCTGGTTTGGTGGTGATGAACTCCTTTAGGTTTTTCTTATCTGTGAAGCTCTTTATCTGACCATCAATTCTACATGATAGCTTTGCTGGGTAGAGTAATCTTGGTTGTAGGTTCTTGCTATTCATCACTTTGAATATTTCTTGCCACTCTCTTCTGGCCTGCATGTTTTCTGTTGAGAAATCAGCTGAGAGTCATATGGGTACTCCCTTGTAGGTAATTAACTGTTTTTCTCTTGCTGCTTTTAAGATTCCCTCTTTGTCTTTTGCCCTTGGCATTTTAATTATGATGTGTCTTGGTGTGATCCTCTTTGGATTCCTCTTATTTGGGGTTCTTTTTGCTTTCTGAACTTGTAAGTCTATTTTTTTTCATCAGGTAGGGGAAGTTTTCTGTCATTATTTCTTCTAATAGGCTTTCAATATCTTGTTCTCGCCCTTCTTCTGGCACCTCTATAATTCGGATGTTGGTATGTTTGAAGTTGTCCCAGAGGCTCCAATACACTATCTTCATACTTTTGGATTCTTTTTTCTTTTCAGGTTGGGTGTTTTTTGCTTACTTGTATTTCAAATCTTTGACTTGATTCTTGGGATCCTCTAGTCTGCTGTTGGATCTCTGTGTATTATTCTTTATTTCAGTCAGTGTATGCTTAATTTCTGACTGGTCCTTTTCCAATTTTTTTTTTTTTTTTTTTGGTATTTGCATTAAGATCCTTGAAGGTCTCACTAAGTTCCTTGGAGGTTCATAGAAGACTCTTGAGTAGCCTATAGCTGTACTTTTGAACTCTATATCCAGTAGTTTGCTTCCCTCCTTTTCTTTCATTTGTGGCCTGTTTCTTTGTGTCCACATTTTGGCTGCTTCCCTGTGTTGATAGAGTGGCTTTGTGTGGTAGGTGTCCTATTTGGCCCAGTGGCCCAGCCTCTCCACTCACCTGAGGTGGACACTCTTGGTGTACACCTTTGAGGTCTGTGTGCACAGTCTTGTTGTAGTTAAGCCTTGATTGTTGTTGGTATCACTGGGAGGAAATGACCTCCAGGCCAATTGACTGCAAGGACCCGCTGTGTCTATAGTGGAAGAACTGTTGTGCAGGAGACACCCTTATGGGTCAGGACTTGCTTCAGTGGGGCTTTGGTGCTCACTGAGTCTGCCTCTTGAGTGTGTCCCTTATGGATGTGAAGAGCTGAAATCTGGTATCTGACCACTGGGTACACTGGCTCCTGGATCTCCAAGGAGGTGCAAAGTCAGCTGCTGTGTGAGTCCACTCAGCAGGAGCTACAGTGAGATCTACAGATTTCTCCTCTTTGGGGTTTGGAACTTTTGGAGCTCTCTGACCCAGCTGCAGGTTGGGTGGTGTTGTAAATTGGGTGGGGTGGGGTCTCAGAGAATCACCAGGGTGGAGCAAATAGTGATGGCTGTCTGTCAGCCATCTCCGCCTTTCAGCGTCTCTGCATCCCTAAGTCCTTGAGTCCTTGAGTCTCGGAGTTCCGTGCCCCCACAGTAGCAATGATCGCTGTGAGCAGTTCTGCGAGAAAGCTACCCTCACTTTCCGACCTGATGCTACACAGCCCAACTTCTCCCTGTAGGAGTCTGTGTCAGACTCGCCCAAAACAAGTTCAGTGCAGTCGGGAGCTTGTAGCTCCCTTCCGATTGAAAAAAAACCGTGTACCCAGGTGCCGCTGACGTTTGCCTGCCTCTGCATCTTCTACCCAGTCTCAATGTGCTTTTTTTCTCCTTCTAGTTGTAGAACTTCCACTCAGTCAGCTTTCCCCTGGCTCTGGATGATGGCTGTTCTGCCTCACAGTTGTAGTTTCAATGTGGTTGTGGGGGGCAGCCTGTTCAGGTATATACCTTATGCCGCCATCTTGGTTCTTTCAGCCTACCCCTATTCTTTTCCTTTGATGTTAACTCATCCATCTACCCACCTAATCATGCTATACTAGTAAAATCTACAACTAATCCCTTTTTCTTTTTTCTCTTTCACTCACTTGCCACATCTGATCATCCACCTACCAAGACCCGTCACTCTACCCTTTATGTTTATATAATTTCCCCTTCACTTAATCTCTATTATTAGCATTACTTTAGTTCAGGTCCTTATATGTTGCATGGACTATTAACAACGGACACCTAGCTATACTTCCTACTTCTCTCCTCCCTCTCAAAAGTCTCCTTCACACACCTATCTGATCTTCTAATCTTTAAAAAGAAAATGGAAATCTGGAGGATCCATTTCCACCTACTTATCTGATAGAGTCTAATACTGAAACGTTACCAGTTAATTTTTTAAAAATTTAAAATACTGTGTTCCACCCTTGACTTAAAAGGATCCATTTCCTCAACACCGGCAGAAGAATAGGTCTCAGATCAACCTCAGTTTAAATCTTGAGAATTGGGGCAAGTTACTTAACCTCTCTAAACTTCCTGTTCCCTATTGATAAAATAATAATACTTTAGAGGACTGCTAGGAGGACTAAATGAGACAGAGCATATAAAGACTTGACAGTCTGTGATACAGAGTATGTGCACAATAAGACACTGAGTCTAACAAAACATACCTGGTTCTTGCCTCCTTCAAACAGTTATCTGATAATATCAGACTGGGCACTTCACAGTATGGATCCTACCTACCTCTCCAGTTTAATCCATCAACACCTCTATCACTCCTGGTACTTTATGTTGTACCTAAAACTGCTTGTTCGGAACTCTACAGTTCTTTATGTTGTTACCTTTATCTTGTTTTCTCTTCTATATATCCCAAGTTGCTATTCATCCTTTAAGATCCAGGACAAGTGGTCATCTCCTGGATCTTTAGGAAGCTTTACCTAAACTCCTCAGAGTAAGTTAGGCATCCCTCTCCTTTGTCCTTGCAGTACCTTAGGTATACATTTCACTTTTCTATATACCAAGACTCCACTTTTCACCTCCCAATTCATCCCGACATTTCCATTTTGTCCCACCACTCTTCTCAAAGTCACCAATGACCTCCTTAATGCCAAATCTGATACTTTTCAATCATCTTACTTCTCAACAACATGAACACAGTTGACCACTACTTCCCTGAAATACCTTTTTGTCTCATATGCATATCACACTCTCCTGGCTTTCTTCCCATCTCTGTGGCTATAACTTCTCACTTTTCAGAATTCTGATTTCTTTCTTCCTGTTTAGCTCTCAACTTTCTAGGTGAACACATTCAATCTCATACTTACATTTCCAGGTCAGATCTCTCTTCTGATCTCCAGACTTGTTGGTTAAGTTGCTGATTTGACATTTCCACTTACTAATCTGATTCCACTCTCTTCCTCAACTCCTACATTCAATCCATTACAAGACCTATCATTTCTATTTCAAAAATGCACCTGGAATTCTCCTGCTCCATCCATTTCCACTACCTTCAACCTGATCTACATCACCATCATCTCTTTTTAAAAAATATATATATTTTATTGAATTTTTACAGAGAAGGGAGAGGGATAGAGAGTTAGAAACATCAATGAGAGAGAAACATCGATCAGCTGCCTCCTGCACAGCTCCTACTGGGGATGTAACATGCCTGCAACCAAGGTACATGCCCTTGACCGGAATTGAACCTGGGACCCTTGAGTCCACAGGCCGATGCTCTATATACTGAGCCAAACCGGTTAGGGCCCATCATCTCTTAAGTATATAAATTCTACGAGTCTCTTCATTGGTTTCCCTCTTTTCACTTTTGCTCTCCTTAGTCCATACAATAGGCAGAGGGATCTTTTAAAATACAACATTAGTTCTTCAATAAGTCCCTACTGCACTTGTGAAAAAAATCCAAACACTTTACTACCATCTGTAAGACCCTTAATAATACGGCTCTAGCCCACCTTCCTAACGTCACCTCAGGGAACCCTCTGCCTTTTCCCATTTTCCCCAAGTCGTAAGATCTTTGCAAATTCTATTCTGCTTAGAACATTCTTCCCTGAGTTTTGTCATACCCTTCAAGAACCACTTTAAGTGTAACCTTCCCTGATCATCCCACCTCCAGGAGATGCCTCCTGTTATTGTTCAACATCTGTCTGTCTCCTTAATAGTACTTAACAAAATTTATAATTATACATTTATTTGTTTTCAACCCTAACGACCTACATGTTTGAAGGAGGCAACAACCAGGCATGTTTTGTTAGACTCTGTATACCGTGAACTCAGCAGAGTGACAAGTGAATGGTGTTTTGGATGAATGTGTTTTATAACTTGTAATTATCATTTTGTCTATCTCCCTCCTCCTAAGAAATCAAGCTCTCTTCAAACTAGGATTGAATCTTAGCTTTAAAAACTTGAACTGTTAGATTCAACCTCAGTATCAGCTTCGTAGCAGCATGTAATCCATATTAATAAAACTGAACTAAATTCAACCAAAACGATGATGTAAACTAGATGGGGCAGAAGGGAAGGGGGAGTATAGGGAAGAAGGGGGAGCTTCCAGGAGGATGGATGGTGGTATACTACTCATCAAGGCAGAGGACACAGTAGAAACAACAAGCAGCTTTGGGGGAAGGGATGATAAGAAGTTCAATTTTAGACAAGGGGAGGAGTCTGCAGGTTATGAAAGTGGATCTCCAGCAGATATTTGGAAACACGTGCCTCTAGCTGAGAGAAAAGGTCATAAACCATTTTGGGAAAATATCATGACAAAAAATTTTTAAAAATATGTGTATAGACTTTTCTTTCATAGGCCTCCTGAAACTCATCCATGATTCCCCAAGGTTATGAATTTCTGATATGGCTGTAAAGTGAAATCATGGAAATGGATAGTACCAATGAACTCATAGAAAAAAATAAGGTCTGGAAGCCACTTTTCACATCTGTATCTGCATACAGGTTTTATGTCCTTCCACTTGTAATATCTTATTGCCCATTTTACCAGCTTCTTCCTGGTGCGGGAATGAAAACACCCTCCCTTAGAGATTGTTTGTAAAGACTCAACGCAAACACTGTAAAATGTGTGAAACAACATCGGGAACATAGCAAAGCCTAGCTCTCTGAGTTCATGGTTTTACTGGCACACATCTTGAATGAGACAGCACTCAACTATAATAATAAAAGCATAATATGCTAATTAGACCGAATGGTCTTCCGGGACAACCTTCCAGACAAAGCCTGGGGTGGGGAGCACGAGGCAGCCACTGCTGTTACCTGGTCCAAGCTCCTTGCACGGGGGACCTCTAGTTTATTATACATCAACTATCAATGTCCCAATCTTATCTCAACTAGAACGTAAAGCAGGGGCCTGTTATTTTTTGTATCTGCCCAGGCTCAAGGACAGCACTTTGCACATAGTAAGTGTTCCATAAATATCTGCTAAATGAGAACACTGCGGCAGAAGTCCACGCTACGTCCCGCGTCCTCCTGCTAATGAATCCAACCATAATCGTGAGCACAATGTAATAAACTTCACAGGAGAGAGAAACGGAGATTTTAAAGTAGGTGAACATTTAAAAAGCCGTTGTCCTGTCCGGTTGTTCACAAATGTGATTTTGTTAAGTTTTGTGTCGCTAAGCCAGAGCGCACTTTACGGTGAGTTTCTGTTTTTAATCTCAATTGATATAAACTATTTCAGCGGCGGGCGCTCACGCAGGTCTCAACTGGCAGAACGACTGAAGGCAAGGAAAAAGGAGAAACAAGTCACATCCCAACAAAGCCATTGTCGACGCACAAACGTTACGATGTTCTGCTGCACCCAAGCAGAACAGAACGTAACTACTACACATTTTCAACGTCTGCTTGCCAATCTAAGTCTCCGGCTGCAGGTCCTCATCCCCCTCCCCGCAATTTAAATGTGTGGGCGTTGGCTTACGAGGGGAATTCCCGGTCGTGCTTTCAGCTGTGGAGCCTCCCCCAGCCCCCTTTGCAAAGGAGTTTCACATATTTGCCCCACTGCTCGGGGTCCTTTCGTCCGGTCCAGCCTTGGCTCCAGGCGGAGCCAGCAGCCTGCAGAGTCCGACTCAGGATGAGCGAGGGCCGCCGGCCCCTGACCACGCGGCTCCGAAGCGCAGGGGGGCGGAACCACCGGGGGACAGTGCGGGGTGGGCGAGGGGCAGACGGCGAAGCAACGCTCCAGGAAGAAGGTCCCGGACACCCAAGTTCTGCTTCCGGCGACTTAAAACGTGCACTAACTGGTGGCCGGGGGTCACTTCCATGAAGGCTCCCGGCGGCCCGGCCCGCCCCTCCCCCCCGCAGGCTCCTCCTCCGACCCCCGACTCGGACGCTGCGTTTCCGCTTTCCGCGCCCGCCGAGCGGCAGGCCGCCCGCCCGCCCCCAGCCCGCGGGGCGCCAGGGCGAGACAGTGCTACTCACGTCCTTCTTCACTTCGGTCAGGTCCTCCTCGGTGAGGGACGGCGCGGCGGGCTCCATGGCCGAGGCGGGGAGACGCTGCTTCCGGGTCCGGGAGATCCGGCGGCGCGCCCCACCTAAATGGGGGGCTCCGGCCTCGGGAGGAGGGGCGAGAAGCGGAGGCGGAGCGGGTCGGGAAGGAGAGCGCTGCCCCCTCGGAAACAGAAGGGCTCGGGGGCCGAACCGCAGCGCTTCCTGCCCTGCCTCTGGGGTGACAGCGACGCAGACCGACGTGTCGGACGCGGCCCTTGGAACCCCTCCGCTTCCCTCTCCGGGAGGCTCCGGCTCAGGTGCCTTCCCTCGGGGAGGCGGGGCCGCAGGCAGAGCCCGCCCCCCTCTGCGGCAGCCAATTAGAGCCAGCCCGCGGGCCTATCCCGTCCCGCCCCCGGCCCGGCCGGAGCCTTTTCGGGAGTGGCTCCGCCCCCAGCCTTAGGTCATTTGCATGCGGCCGCGGGTAGGCCTCCCGGAAAGGAATCGTTTCCGTGGGTGGGAGCCGTCGCCGCGACGCCCGCGGGCGCTCCCCGCCTCGCTGACGTCTCGCTGGTGGAGTGTCCTCCCGGCTGGCTCGTCTGCGCCTGTGGGTTCCTCCCCTTTCCCAGACCCTGCCCTCCGACTTCCTGTTGTGTTTGCCCACGCAAGTTTTTAAATTACATGATCACACGCCTGACTGCAATGCTAAGAGAAATGTTTGAAAGGGCAAAAGCACCTACAGTCCCACCGCTTTAACACTTAGTTTAACGTTTCTATGCTCTTCGGTTACTGTTTATTATTACGTGTATTTCCTTTTTCACCTGTGAAAAAGGGCTGACTCCATAGGGCTGCCATGAGAATGAAAGGTCAATGGCAAGTGTCTTAGAGTTACTTGACAGTGTGCACTCACTTTATGTTTTACTAGGGGCCCGGTGCACAAAAATTT
>PVJC01035030.1:0-18473 GCA_004026665.1 Murina feae
TATCAGTTTCCTGGGAATTCCTAGTCAAAGCTATTTCGGGATGTTTCCAACACAGAATTTTGCAAGCCAAATGGGAATATTCTTCACATTGTAAAAGGATGAGGGTTTGATAAGCAATAATTCATTTACTTATCAACACACACAATAGGTGGCTCCCCAAACTCCCAGCAGTTAGGTGCAGCTGGACGACGGAAACCATGAAGAGTGCTGCCTGTGCAGGTAGGAGTGGCAGGAAGCCCAGGTGTCCAGTGGACCCTTTTTTGTTTTGATTTGTGGGTGGCATTCCCCTTCCCACTTGTGCCATGTTTCCTTTGAGAACCAGCTATTTAAAATGAAATATTAGCCAAGTTCAAATGCAGGGAGAAAAAAAGATCTCATCTCTTTCTCCAAAAAATGTTATTGAAACTGATTTTCCTAGAATCTAAGCTATTGTTTGGCTGCAAATGTACTTTGGAATGGGTACAGCGGGATCTCCTCACACAGGAAGTTAACCAGCTGGGTGTATGTACTTCATACAACAGATGAATTTTGACTGAATTTGAAAATCATACTTTTGCAAATTAAATTACATTTTAAATTCAGAGGAGAAATTGCCATTTGAAAGAAATTCCTGGCAGGTTTTTTTGTTTTTTTTTGCCAAGAATATAATTATTTCATTGTTTATTTGTTACCCCCCCCAAAAAATTTTCCATATGCAATAAAGGGCTCAGCAGAATTGTCAAGAAATTGGGAGATTCACTTCTTTCTTTCTTTCTTTCTTTCTTTCTTTCTTTCTTTCTTTCTTTCTTTCTTTCTTTCTTTCTTTTCTTGATTGAGAAAGCCTTAACTAAAAGAAAAATTCCTGTTTCCAACTTTTGTTGAAAATCTTTCTAGGCAGTCATTTGGTTAGTTACATAAATCTCTAATCACTATGTTCTATACCTATAACTAATATAATATTGGATGCTAAATGTAATTAAAATTATTTTTAAATTTAAAAATTTTTCTTCTTAAAATGCTTAAAATTGAATTTTTATAATAGTAGGCAGTGGATATAATCAGATATTTCTTGGTGATTATAGATTTTATAGCACATTTCTATCATCTGTATAGTGATAGAAGATCAGGTTGAATTGGTGCTGACCATTAAAATTAGTTCTGGAATACTAGACTAAAACTCCTAGTTTTTTTTTTCTTGTTGGTGTTTTACTTAACTATAGAGCAGAGAACAATATTGGTTTATTGAGAAACTTTTGCAGTTTAGGTCCTGGTTGCAGTTCAGGTTTACCTAATAAGAGTACATTTTTCATGTTTAGGAAGACCAATCAATAGGAAATGAACTGAGTTTAAATAGCTTTGGGTTTAACATGCAATCAATCATATTCTTAGTAGAAAAAAATAGTAGTGAAGCCAGCGGTCTTTGTTTTAACATGTACTTAAGATGAAATGCAAAGTACTTTACAAGCAGGCCCTGTTCCAACCTGTGGCGTGGGGACAGCCCTCTATAGATACCGGATGGGAGGGGAAGCCAAGTTTAGAGGCTCATTCACTAACTTACGTTGGGACTAATTTAAATTCAGCAAAGCTTATTAGACATTTACTATGACTACTAATCCCTAAGTCATGGTGCCCCTGAAGAGAAAAAGACAGAGGAGAGAGAACTCCAGTCCTCAGAGAACTGACGGCCTCGGGTAGGAAAGCTCTGGTGTACTTGGGTAGGAGGAGGTTGAGGGGTCCCAACCCAGAAAAGTATAGTCTGAGACTCCTTAAGCTTGTTTGAGTGGTGATGGGTGTGGGTGTCATTGAGGAACACTACAGAATGCTAATTTGTTTTATTTCACCACAAAAATGAGAATTAATCTTACAGGCACAAAGCATGACTACTTAAATCTATATATGTACTGTAAAATCACAACTGTGAACTCCCAGGCCCACAAAATAACTGCAAGCTGTTGAACTAAGCAGGATGGGCCGTTTCCTGCTTTTCCTGCTAGTGTTACTACGCTACTCGTTAATTCATTTTGTCATCTGATAGCACGTGTGGCCAGACGAGCAGTAACAGGTGCCAACATTTGAAGGGAAGTGAAGACTTGAGAAAATTCTGTCCATTAACTTAATTTAACACTGCGATTTGGAAAACGATGAAGATCTCCCAATTTCTGTCGCAGCTCAGAGAACCCCATGGGCCTGTTGCAAGGGTGTGGGAGAATCTGGGGTAAAGAGGGACTGGGCGTCGATGTCCAGAAGCGTTTACTACCATTTCGGCCTTGGCCAGGAGAAAATACTCCCTCTGCCCTGCAGAGACTTTGGATAGAAATTCCTAAGTGGTAAAAGGATGTACCTGTCCCAGCTTTGTCACTTCCCTTCGCTCTAATATTGCCTCAGAAGGTAGCTGCTCAATAAACAAACTGTTGAATGGCACTGCAAATTGGAATTCTGAACATCTTCTCCTATAAAGACAATATTATAATGATTATTAGGTTAAAAGGAAACAGTGTTAAATTAATAATAAAGAAGATACAAATGGGTTAAGTAGGTTTATGGGATGGTCTCAGAAGTTATCCTCCTATTTATGACATTATTTATATAGACTGGTGCTTTTTTACTTTTTTAGATTCAATGAATAGACATTTATCATAAGACTACCATGTGCTAAGCACCCTCTGGACACTCTGGCTCTCTGTTTCCTTTGTGTTAAATGGGGATAAAAAGAGTTTTTAATTTCATAGGTTTGTCTTGAAGATGAATTACAATATATAAACTGCTTTGAAGAGTAATTACAGAAAGTGCTTAATAAATATTACTTTGTCATTTTTCATCTTCCTGAACAGCAATATGATATAGACATGGTTTCTTCCCACATGGAAACTCAAACAACTTTCTAGAACAGAGCCTCTTGGTGACTGGGGCCTGTCTGCATTTATGGGAGTTTTTTGTGGTGTTCTGGTCTTTAAGGGCCCAGCTGTTCTCCTGCAGTTGGGGTGGGCGAGCCCCAGAGCAGTTGGTATTTGTGCGGTTTGACTGGTAAGCAGAGCCCTTAGAGTTTTCCCCTGGGGCTGAAGGATGGCAGAGCAGGGAAGTGGTAGAGACCTGCTGGCTGCCTCTGGAAACTCTAGCCAGTGGCCTTGCCTCAAGGGAATTTGCAACTCCACTCTCTGCAAGTTCACTTGACAACAGGGCAAGGGCTGCGGCCCACAGATGAGAGGGCTTCAGGCTTGCACGCCTGTTCACAGAGGCATGGGACTCTCGCTGCCTGTGTAAATCCGTAAAGGCACAATTCCATCGTTCTCTTTAAAGACATTCTGGCCTGATCTGGAGGAAGCAGGCAAGAGGAAAAGTTTGACTTCTTCACTTTTCAAAATATGTCAAAGTCATAGAGCGGGCTTCTTCAACTTTGAAGTTCCAAAATTGTTTTGCAACATCCTGAAGCAAACACACCAGCTTCTGAAGCTGTCAAAGATGTGGGATGAGATTTTCACGTGCTTCCTGCAACTAGGCCTTGCCAAGCTCAAATTAGTCCCCAGTGGATGGAAGGGTGAAAGAACTACATTTTCAAGCTGTTGAAAATCCTGGCAAAATGAAACGTATTAATGCCCGAAAAACATCAAGGTCTACAGCCCTGACAAGCTTAGGGCGCAGTCTGACCGGAGTGAACGGGAGCTGCCTGCAGAGTGGGTGGAGCTGTCCTCCCCCACTGTAGCCAGTTCACCTTCTGGAGGCTACTTTTGTCTTTTCTGACTTGTGTTTTGTAAGCGGCCCCTCTGCTTTCAGGGGACTTCTGTTAATTTGGAGCAGGGTCTCCCTAAATGCCCACTCCTTGTCTTACTTTCTGGTGGAGTCAATTTTATCCATGCGACATGTTTTCACTCTTAACTGGTTTAGATGTTCCCCATAAGGATTTGGCCAACAGGTATAAAACTGTTTACCCAAAACTATGTAGATTTAGTTTTTACTCTTGGTAGGATCTGCAGGATTTCATCCTGTTAATTAAAAATTTTCAGCTTAAAACGTGGACCAAGATTTACTAACAGGAAACATATTAGTTTTGTCTTCTGCTCCCCACATTTCTTAAAAAGCAACCATCCAGGGGAAACCTTATGAAAGTATCTCTATATCAATATTTATGGGGAACCCTGGTCATATTTAGATACTGAGGTTAGATTTAACTGGTCCAGCAGTTAAAGATGGGGCGTGACCCTGGTTATCATCAGCACAGAGAAGCTATTAGTATCAGTAACCCAGGGACGGGATACTGCCTGTGATGGTGGATGAGGGAGTGGCCACAAAAACGTGCAGGTGGACTTCAGACAAGCTCTCTTTTTGTAAGGACTTTGCTAGCTGATCATTGAAACAGTGATCCTTCAGAATTAACGTAGGACTGGTGCTTGGATTTGCAAACAGAAAGTGTAGGAAGAAAGAGCATCTAACTGCTGAGGTGATGTTTTTTTGTATTAGCTCTGGTTTCGTGTCGAACATCTCAGAAGTCTGTTGCTCTACAGCAGCCATCCTCAAACTGTAGCCACATGCGGCCCACCGAGGACATTTATCAGGCCTTCCGGGTGTTTTTGCTGCCGCTGCCTGTCCTGCTTAAAATAAGATATATGCAGTGTGCATAGGAATTTGTTCATAGTTTTTTTTTAAACTATAGTCCGGCCCTCCAATGGTCTGAGGGACAGTGAACTGGCCCCCTGTTTAAAAAGTGTGAGGACCCCTGCTCTACAGTACAACTTTGATACCACTTGGCAGCAGAGTGTTCTTAGGGCTCAGGAGCAAGGGTCTCAGTAGAAAGAGAAGCAGAATGTGGCATGCTCCCGAGGGATCTCATGGCTGTGGCTAGACTCACTGCTTGACAGGGATGGGCCAGCTGTGAAGGTAAAAGGGACTGTGAGGCATATTTGGGAGATAGTTGAACTCTGTGACTCATTCAGCCAAGGTGATTAAGGACAAAGTACAATTTCCTATAAGCAGGATTGATGATCTGTCCTGAGTGAAGAAAACTTCACTTGCCTTGAGATGAAAAGGGTGAGAAAAGAGACTAAGAGGCTATAGTGTGCCATGGATTCATCATGTACTTGGGATTGGTTCCCTTCTAATTGTGGCTGTGTGACACCGGACCAGTTGCTTAACCTCTCTGAACTCATTTTCCTCACTGTACAATAAGGATACATACACAAGGTTACTGTAAGATGAAACTATAAACATGTGAAGGTCTCAGCCCGGTGACTGGCACATGATAAACACTTACTAGCTATTGGTAGTATCCTTTATAGTTTTATGAGTATTTAAAGAATAAGAACAAACATAAAGCAGCTTTAAGAACAGGAAGAAAATATGTATATTGACTCTATTAGGAGGTAAAATTGAGACAACTAATATCACACATAGAATTAACTCAAGATTTTGATTAATACCTTAAAGGAAAATGCCTATGTTAGTTTTACTTCCTTAAAAGACAGTGTCATATACTAAACTCATTTTATTTTCCAGAGTCGAAGAAAATGAAGAAATTATAAGGGAAATAGTATATGAGTGTGACTATATTATAAAACAAGTAGCAATCATGAACGTGGAAATGCATTTACCTTCCTAGCTTCTTTGGATAGATGGAAATTTTATGAGTACAAAGTGGAGAACTCAATATCCTTACTATTTAATTCTTTGGTATTAAAACATTATAATTTTTAATGATTCTACACCTTGTTTTTAAAGCTAGATGGCTAATTATGCTATTAAAAATTTTAACTCTAGCATTTACTATATTTAGGTAGTTTGTGCCAACTTTCTATTGAATTGTACAGATAATAAGCATTTTTTTCAGATAATTGCCTTATTTTTGCCAATGCAGATTGTCTACATAGCACAAATAAGTTTAGCAAACCTAAGGAACTGGGAATACTATCCCTCCCCATGTTATGTTCCTAATGGAACTTAAGGATTTCAAATTTTAAAATATTAGCATACTGTGTGTACATCTAAAAACAACTTCCCTGTGTATATAAAACAGCTTGTTTTGAAGGATCCTGGAATTTCTGCCTGCCCAAAATATCTCTGCTAGACCTCACATCACCTTGGTTGAAAATTCCTTTCATTAGTAACCAGTCTGACTCCAAGTTATTAATTTGCTGAGTGAATTCCCACATTACTTAAACTGCCTTAGACTCAATTTCCTCATTTGTAAATTGAAGGGATTGGATGAACTCTACTTTCTCCGGTCTATTTTTCCACGTTCCCTCCTGTCGGACCAGTGACTTAGGTTGGTGTTTAGTGTTGTCTGAACTTATAAAGCGGTAGAGATCATTTTAATTATACTACAACCTAAATGTTACTTGTAATCTTAGGAAAACAATTCTAAGTGACTGGGATTGTCCTTTAAGCACTTTCTTATCACAGGTTGTTCCTTCTGCAAATCTCTGATAACCTTTCCCTATAGTGCTCAAAGAAGTTCTTTCAGATCTTCTTCACCACCCTCTATGCTTCCACTAGGTGGGGTAAAGGCTATCAAGAGCTGATACAGAGATAGCCTCCATTTTATTGTCTCACTATTTTTTAAGTTTGGACAGTATAAATACAGTCAGTTTTTCCTGCTTTTTCATATTATTTTGAACTGGGAGTCACACATCTGTACTGTTACTTAATTTCAGGGAAAGCAAGCCTAAGACTAACTTCTGTGCCCACACTGTAGGTCTTTTGGCCTTCATCTCAGAAATTCTCAGCTAGCTTTATCTCCCTCAGTTTGTGTATAGCAATCGCAGTGGTGCAGTGAAGGAAATACACACCTAAATACACATACATGCACATATACACAGTGTTCATACAGTTTTTCCTAGTATGAGTAAAATATCACCTAATGCATATTGGAAGAGGAGAACATGAAGAGGAGACTGTCACCTTTTAACTATAGAAGTATAGATAAAAAGGAGTTCTATAAAGAGTGACCTCACAGGGTGATCTGATCATAAATTCCTAACTGGGTAGGTCATGGTGGACAGTCATGCCCAGGCACATAACTTCTTTAGTAAAAGGCTTATCTTTGCCTAAAACAAGTCCTGTTCATTGTTTCTGTGAGTCTATATTAATACATATTTGAAATGTTCCCTTTCAGACTCTTCTTTCTAAGGCAGACCACCCTCAAGAGAGCACATAATCTATTTTTTTTTTAATTTTTAAAAGTTGATTTTAGAGAGAAAGGGAGAAAGAGAGAAAGGGAGAGAGAGAGAGACATTGGTGTGAGCCATACACAGTTGCCTACCATCCATTGTGACCAGGGATTGAACCAAAAACCTGGGCGTGTGTCCTAATCAGAATTGAACCTATGACCTTTTGGTATATAGGATGATGAGATGGCACATAATCATAACTATCCTGTAATCATATCTCCATCTGATCTTCTCCCATCTTCATGTAACATTCTTCCATGATTCCTAATGCCAAAAAGCTGTTATTCTCTGGAGTGTTTGAGATCTTGCTCCCAGTATATGCTGTCATTTTGGCTCAAATAAAATTGTATTAATGTATAGGTTGGACATCTCTTGTGCTGACAGAAACCTGAAAGTAGGTTCCACCTTATAGTTTGTTATATTTCCACTGGTGCATAGGCATTTATTGAGTAGCCACTATGTGTTATCCAGGGGGCTGGGTTCCAGGTGAGGGGTACACAAAGCTGCGTTCTGTGCTCATTGAATTCAGTTTCTAGCAATAGAGCTCCTTGGACCCCAGAAATACCTCATAATTCAAGTAGCACCATTAAGTGTACAATCCAGGCAAAACTTGCCAAGTTTAATCTTGAATAGCACATGGTTCCCACCTGAAAGTGTAAATAGCCTCAGGTTTATTCACAGCTTGGTTTTCATACAGATGCCTTAAGTTCCAGCTCAGTGAAAGGTGAGCAAGCCTTGAGCATTCTCAGCAGTTCCAGCATGAGCTTAGGAAAGTAATGACATGGACACCTTGACAAGGACTGTCAATTGAGAAAGGTTCATATCACTCTTTAAACTGAAGGTGATTGAAAAGAACAGGGACAAGGCTACCCTCCCTTCCTCCCTTCCTCCCTTCCTCTCCCTATATCCCTCTCTCTCTCCCTCCTTTCTAAAGACTATAAATATTAGCGTAATCTGTTGGAGTTTCCAGAAGAATAAGTGTCCCCCTCCCAACTGTGCACTTTCTTTATTGAGCCACATGAGACTGTAAAGTATGAAATGCACCTTAGAGACAGCCCAAGAAATCAGTCAACATTTCTTTACCTTGTGACTCACTTTTGCAAGCGATTCTTTAGAAGCAGACAATTCTGGGCTATTCTAAAATAAGGTATCATCCCCAATTCAGCAGCTCTTCCCAACAGGACCTCAATGCTCTCTTTACAGCTATCAGTTTAGCCCTTGTGTACACTCATGCTGTCGCTGCGTTAGGTTTCTGCCAGGTTTCTCCTGTCAGGAGCTGTTGAAGATTTCACCAAAACTTTCTTTAAGACATTATGTGTTTTCCTCCGATGAGTGGTTTAATCTGATTTAGTAAGGGAAATAATTTTTTTGAGAATAATTTAGCATTTTAACAGTAATCTTTTACTTGTCGTCCTAACTTGATTTTTAAATTGACGAATTTTACCTTTATTGTCATTTCCCTCTTATTGTTTCAACTTAATATTTATTTTAGCAACATAACTCTAATTTCTTCCATCTATTTGAAGATTGGGGTGTGTGGGTGTAGTTAAAGGGGGAGAGTTTCACGAAACATGGCGGTAGACAGGAAAATGGTCTCAATAAGCGTAAAAATGACTCATTTCAAAGCTCTTATTTTAAACTAAAAATTTTTCCTTCTTTAGAAAACCTTCCCCAATTGAAACAGGGAGTTGGAAGAAAAGATAACCATAATCGTTCTAAAATTATTTTTGAGGGTTTTCTTATTTCATGACTTCCATGAATTTTTTCTTATGACTTATAGATACACTAGGGGCCCGGTGCACAAAAATTTATTCACTCAGGAGGTCCTTCAGCCCGGCCTGTGCCCTCTTGCAGTCTGGGACCCCTCAGGGGATGTCCACCTGCTGGTGTGCCTGGCCAGCCTGGGTGAGGGGCTGATGGCTGTTTGCAGGGTGGCCAAGCCCCCCAGTGGAGTCCCTCACCCCATTGGGGTGTGGCTAGCCTGGGTGTGGGCCTGAAGGCCATTTTCAGACTTTCAGACTTTCAGGCTGCCCACAGTCCTTTCAGGTTTTGGGGCCCTACTGGGGCACCTGGCCAGCCTGGGTGAGGGGCTGATGGCTGTTTGCAGGGTGGCCAAGCCCCCCAGTGGGATCCCTCACCCCATTGGGGTGTGGCCAGCATGGGTGATGGGTTGAGGGGCGTTTTCAGGCTTTCAGGCTGCCCACAGCTCCCATTGACCCAATGTCCCAGCAAGACTGGCTGGAAGCAGGTTTCTGGGGTTTGTTTGTCTTCTATAATTGATACACTGTTTCTTTAAGCTGAGGCTTAGGCAGGTAACGGAGCCTCCTGTTAAAGCTGGTGGCTTCTATAATTGAGACAATGTTGCCTTTTAGTCGCAGGCAGGACTGCTGTTTGCTTCAACTCTGAGGCTTCTATAATTGAGACAATGTTGCAAATATGTTGTTGCCTGGAGCTGAGAGAAGCCAAGGCGGCCAGCAAACAGTTTTACTCCAGCTGCAATGGAAGCTGCATGTTTACTCAGTTCCCTGACTGCCGGTCTCCATCTTGGCTGGGTTAATTTGCATACAGCTGCTCTGATTGGCTGGTGGGCGTGGCTTATGCATCCTGAAGAAATGGTCAATTTTAATATTACACTTTTATTAGATAAGATATTTTAAGAGCAATAGATTAATTTTTTCATCATAGTGTTTAAGTTTTTGGAATTCAAACATACATTTTGATTCTTGAGTACAGAACCTTTAAACATAGAAAATAATTTATAATATCCCCAAAGGCATATTATCTAAAAAGGATAGAGCATGTATGGATCTCTTTCAACAGAGAATGAGGAAGAGGTGTGAGTGACCATGGGACCAGCTTAACACCACCTGTGATGTTTGTTTTATACAGGTGATCCATTGTTGATTTGTAGATAATAGGAAAATAAACAAATAGATTTCCTGTGACAGTTTCACTATTCCTATTAATTCCAATGAATGTTTGTCACATTGATTTAGTTGTTTCAGTCCAGCCTAAAATATATAGTTGATATTTCCAGACAAAGAGCAACAACCTATGTTATCCCAGATTGTAGAAATGTTATAGTTTCAGAAAGAAAACACATTGTTTCCAGTTTTTCAGGATGAACAAATGTTGACATGTAATGTAACATATAATGTTACATATAATGTAAAAGTACAGTATAATGTACTTTTCACATGTAGTTCTAACTCATTTTAGGCATTGGAGCTCAGCTTCCTTTTAAATGTGGGTTATCTTTGTCTTTAGCACTGTATAATAGTCCTTTATGTTTATTTCTGTTGAGAGATTTTTGTGTCTATGTCCTAACCTCATACTTGATATGAATTTTTTGATAATTTAAATATGTTGTATTTTCAAAGCATCTTTCAGAATGGATTGGACATGAGAGGCACAAATTCTTGTTTGATTAATAATATAAAAATACTGATAATAGACTGAAGAGTATGGAAAAAAAGGAAAAGAAATGTGAATGTCAACTACCATGCCTTGTAAATTCATGGTATGTTCTGGGGATTGAAAAAAAATTGAGACTTATTGCCCTAGTGTTCCAAAATAATTGAAATACCTTCTATTAGTAAAAATGAATAATTTACTGTTCTCTCAGTAACTCAGACCTGATTTGTTATAAAATGTCTTATAGCCAATTACACATGACTAGTTCATGCAAAAAGCAGTCAAATGTGATACAATTGTAATGGGAAGAGACATATTTCTTTTTATCACTTTTGTTTACATATATTTATATGAGTTGATAATTAGCTAAAATAGAATTCAGTATTTGACTTTATTTTGAAAATGAATAGTGTATAATTTAAGGGTTTTACATGAAAAGTTCATATATTGTTTAGTAAATGTAGCACTTAAAGTTAGCTAAAAATTTATTTAAAAGACTGACCCAGCCCTGGCTAGTTCAGATCAATGTATAGAGCGTTGGCCTTTGGACTGAAGGGTCCCTGGTTTAATTCTAGTCAAAGGCACATGCCCGGGTTGCAAGCTCCATCCCAAGTAGGGGGCGTGCAGGAGGCAGCCAAACAATGATTCTCTCTCATCATTGATGTTCCTATCTCTCTCTCCCTCTCCCTTCTTCTCTGAAATCAAGAAAAATATATTAAAAGAAAAAAAAAAAGACTTGACACAAATAAAAAAATAGGGGTGTTTATAAGTAGGATATTAATGCCAAAATGTGACATTTCAGCAGCAGTAGAGTAATTTTTTGGAGTTAAAGCACTGCAGTAGCCTCGTTAAAGAAATTTTGTACCATCTCATCAAGAAACTATTATAAAATTTTCTTAAGGAACAATCAAAACTTCCTTCTTTTTCTTTTCCAAATTCGCCACCAACATAATTTTAAGAGGTTTACAATATTTTTATATTCAAAAGCTTAGCTTCATTTAAGGGCTTTGCCAACATGATGTTCATTTCATAGACAGATTAATTCAAGCACAGACAAGTTATACATGTCTGAGTTTCTGCAGACAATTTTTGCCAGAACCAGCAATAGAACTGAAGTTTCCTACTTGCAAATGAGGTAACTATTTAGAACACTATGTGCCATATATTTTATAAGTAAAGATGGTCAAACTTTGTTTTACAAAGATGAATTGGGTCAGTTTTTTTTTTCTTTTACAATATTGCCACCACCTTCTGCATAGAGATCATATTTTTCTTTATTAACTTTAATTAAGTTTCCTAAAGGAATGTTCATTTTAGTAAAAACGTACAAAATATTTTAGTATTTTAAATATGTAGCAGTCTCTTGCCATAGAAAAGGGAGAAGCTTTTCCAATTATAAGTTCACAGTGACAGATGTATCATTGAGATGACAAAGTCTAAGCCATTTTATAATTCATTGTAAAGGCCTGATGCATGAAATTCCTTCCCCCAGCTGCCAGCACTGGCTTCCCTCTGGCACCCGGGACCGGGCTTCCCTCACAGCCCTGGCTTCCTCAGGCCTAATTAGCATATTACGCTTTTTTTATTATAGCTGTGTATAGTGCTCTGATCCCTAGATACACCATTGGAGTAGAGTCTTATGGAAGCTACCAGAATATAATGAAACCTTGTATTTATAAAACAAGTGTTATAACATGCTTTCTTATACTTTATTTTACTTTTTTAAAGTTATTTTTCTTACTATAATAAAATGTATGCGTATTATAGAAAAATTAGAAAATACAGGCACATAGATTTTTAAAAAATAAAAATAAAATAACACTCTGAGTTAATCACTGTGTCTCTCTTTCCCCCCAAACCCCCTTAATTTCTTTGTATGTATGTAGAGTGTAGTTCCATGTAAGATATCTATATAAATATGTACATATCACATATATGGATGTACATATATGCATATATAGATATATACACATTTTTACTTGCTTGTACACTTAATATTTACATTTTACACACAATTATGTACCAATAACTATATTTTTTATTTTCACATTTTTTAATACTTTGTAAATACTCTATTATGTAGGTATATTCAAATTTATTTAACTAGTTTCTATAATTGAACATTTGATTATTTCTAACATTTTGTTATTACAGTCAGCACACTGGTAAACATCCTTTTACATATATCTTTTTGCACCTTCTTAATTATTTCCTGAAGCTAATTTTCCAGAAGAGGAATAATTAGGCCAGAGGTCTGAGCATTTTTAAAGTCTGACTAATTACTGCCAAATTGTTCTCCAGGAAGTCTTATAATTTACACACTGACCAAATACATATGAAAAGGCTCTTTTCCCTCACTAACAGAAATTAAACTATTAATTTTCATTGTCTCACTCTAATTCTTATAACTGTCAGGTAAATAGAACAGATTAGGAGCAATGCTAATGGCCACTCATCAAGAAAATAATAATACGTCAAGTATTCTCACTTCCGTATCATGTATTTCTCTTATACCCCATACTTCTTGCCATCATGCTGTTGGTAGTGAGAATTCTAAGTGAACCGTCAGAAAAGAACCTTGAGCAGGAATTCTTGCATGCCACAGCCTGATTCATGTCTGAGCTGCTGGCAATGCCCTGGCCTCCAGCCATTGGACTGTGGGTGGCACAATTCTAGTATTCTGAGAAAAAGGCAATGTTGTCACACTGCTTGTCCAGGCCAGGACTAAAGCCAATGGGAGAGGGAGGAGGAAAGAAAGTTGGAGGCAAAAAGGCAGCCGAGAATGACCAAATTATAGACCCTGTAACATCATGTCCCTAAAACTTTTCGATTCTTGTCCTGTACCATGAGTGAAATGGTTCAGGCTAGCCAGCCAATCTAAACTTTTTAAATTATTGAGTTTATTTTTATCATTTTTTATTGCAAGTTCAAACAAATAGGATTCCTTTTTTTGTTTTCATTTATACAAAACATTCAAGGATCCAAGTTCTCATAAATGAAACAAAAGAGCTGGTGAAGGGAAAATTTTCTTTTGGCTAGAAAAGCATATAAATGCTTTCTTGGGGGCAGGCGGGTACTTTATGATTTTGTAATTTAACTCAACTATAAAGAAAATTGCAAAAAATAGCAATGAGTGTAATTTTGTAGGTGTTTGTAAAGGACTTAAAACTATTTATGTATAGACTTGTGTAAGAAAACTGTTATGCAAAAGTGCAAGGGGTATTGGTTAAGGGCTATTAGGTAGGCCTGTGGGGTTCGTCAGAAGAAATAGTTACAGGCTCTGTCCTCAGAAGCAGCCCCCATTGTAGTGGCAAGGAGACTGCTCCAGGAAGCGTTCCTGGCCACTAGTCTCGGTTCATTTGCTCTCCTCTGTGCTTCAGCATCGCTGATCTTTTCCTACAGTTAAACCTGCTTCAGAAGTCGAAGCCATCTATTTACGTGTGTGTCGTACCCATGAGGCTGTGTGCGCCTTGAGGGCAGGAAGCCTGCGCTGCTGCGTACGGTGCCCTCCGTGAGAGGCCATGTAGAAGAGACGTCATGGGAGCTTAATAGACAGAATGACATTTTACCATAGGAAGCATCCTATTTTACCATTTGGAGGTAGGAATTATTTTCTTGATCATTATATTCACTGATTCTCAAAAATATTGGACTATACTTTTCAAATGGATTAAAGTCAACTTATATAACATTTAAAAATTTCCCATTTTTATTAATTTTGCAAACTTGGGCAAACCACATAATGTATGGCTTCCGTTACTCTCCTCTGCAGAGGAAAGGTGTTAGAATAGGCCAGCACTTCTCAATTGACGCTAGAGGGACCTATTCCGAGATTCAGGAGTGGGGCAGGATATACATCAGGATCTTCATTAAGATATCTGTGGTTTGAAAAAGCATATTCAATAGCATTATATAATTTTGCATTTGGAAAATAAAAAAGGTACAATTTGTGTAATCTTAAAATATAGATAAAAGAGTTCTGGAAAATGTTTCCCCCCAGGTTTCTGAAGTTCGGGGACCAACTCTTCCCATGGGGTTATATAAGAATCTCTGGGATAAGTTTGGGAGGGGGCATAATTTATATTCTTTTATGTTTTCCAATTAGTTAAATAAAGGCAAAGGACACTGCACTATCCCAAGAAGTATCAATACCTAGCATTCCATCCTCGTTGACATAAACCTTGTTTGTCTTTGGATATGTTGGAGAAGTTCGGTCATCTTTTAAAAAAACGTATCTTATTTTGAAGAAAGGTAAAAACAATAGTTAGAACACATTGATACTGGGTTCCGAAAGATAAAGAAGAGGAGAAAGCCAGCCAGATGGAGTTGTTAAAGTGTCGATGTATAGAACTGTGTTTACTTCAGGTCTTGCCCACCTGATAAAGGCCCTGCTGATAGGCAAAACCTGGGCTACTTTCAGCCTCCATTTCACCTGTGTCTACCTCAGATATGCAGAACCAGAACTCATTTGTCCTGCCTTATGGTATTTTAAGCTCTGATTCTAAACTATTACATAGCTTTAGGCTAATTTAGGTCGTTGTTCAATTTTGGGCATAGTCCATAGATTTAGAAAAGTAATTTTTAAATTTGACTTTTAGACCTAAATCAAACATTTAGTTCAGTTGTCTGCAACTGGGAATCGAACTTGCAACCTAGGTATGTGCTCTGACTGGGAATCAAACTGGCAACCTTTTTAAAAAATATATAATTTTTATTGTTTCTGAGAGGCAAAGAGAGAGAGACAGACAGAAACGTCAATGTTGAGAGGGAATCACTGATCAACCGTCTCCTGCATGCCCTCACAGGGTATCGAGCCGCACTCAGGCATGTGCCCTGCCCAGGAATTGAACTGTGACCTCCTGGTTCATAGGTCAATGCTCAACCAATGAGCCAAGCCGGCTGGGCTGAACTGGCAATCTTTTTGTGCGTGGGAGCCACTCCAGCCAGGCTAGACCTAAATCTTAAAGTAACTCTGTCAATTCAGATCCTTGGGAGAGCAGCTGTCAAGACAGGATTACATGGGCAGGGGATTTATTGGGGGAAGCACTTGTGGAGGAAAAAAGGAGGAGCGCGAGTAGGCAAAGAGAACCTTTTTAGAGCATGAGGCAGGTCTATAAAAGGAAAGAGAAAGGGGAGGATTGGGCTGGAAGAAGCCGCGGACCACCTTGCAGTCCAGCGAAGTCTCAGCTAGGCCAGTGGGGACCCCTGAGCTCCCTGAGCCCCGATTTCCCACTCGAGATCTCCTTTCAGGCCCAAGTGGCCCGGGCCTGCTACCTGCCCCCTCACTGTGCTCTGTCATCGTCTGGGAGCAGCCAGTGGGAAGTGTTGCCTGACGTGCATGCTGTAGTGAGTCCAAAGGCGTGGCAGTCTGAAGCTGTCAGTCAGCTATGTTCCCTGCAGCAGGACCTCTGGAAGGGAGAGGTGAAAGGGCATGGTCACAAAATACCTTAGTATGTGACCTTACATCTCAGGATCCTCAGCAGAACTTTTCAGAGGTTATTGGCATTCTTCCCTCTGCTCTCCACTCTCATTGCCAGCCCTGCTCACGGCTATTTATTCCATTCCTAGACTCTCAATCCCCACAGAGCTATATCCTTAGGCTCACTTTTATTTTATTTCCTACCTGATAAACTATTCCTTTTTAAAAAAAAATCCTAATTTCCCAGACACCTCAGTGATGAAATTCTCACACTGTGTTAAATGCAGAGGACACAAGATAAGTACGACATCTCAGTGGGCTCATGCCCTAGAGAGTGTGTGCGTATTAGCAGAAATTTTAATAAGGTGATAAATAGAAGAATAGATGACATAGAAGGGGACTATCATGACCAGCTTGGGCAAGGTCTAAGCAGAAATTTCAAGGACAAATTCAACGTACTGAGACAGAAAAGGCAGTCAGAGGCAAGTCTAGGCAGAGGCCACAAATGATGAGGAATGGACTATAAGACATGGGGTGTTACTGGAGGGTAAAGGGGGCAGACTTACGAGGTAGGCAGGATCCTGTTTATGCCTGGGAACTTGTACTCGATTGTGTTAACCATGGCTGCATGTACATTTTACATGTGTGGCAGAGGATCTGGGCAAGGCTAGAGAACAGTAGGAGCCACTGCCTATTGAATATCAATTTCCATCCATTCACTGATGTGTCTGCTCGAGGACTGGAATCAGGGTGGGGGTAAGGCGGAGGTGGGGAGGGGGCGGGGAGATGCGGAGTTACACTCAAAACTGGGGTCTCATCTCAGGAACATGGCTTACCATAGTTACATGGCCAGTCATGTAACTCTAGAAATGCAAGTTTCTGTTATTTATAAACTAGAAATAAACATACTTGCCCTCCCCCGCTATTGAACTGTTGTGAGGATCAAATGAATTGAGACAGGACTTTCCAAAGACACTTTGGGAACTTTCGACACTGTAAAAATTAAGAGGCTGTTATTACGTACTGCTCAGGAAATAACAGGCCCCTGGGAAAACCCGCAGTGTGTGGTTTTGAAGCAGTTGCTCAGCCTTCAAGGGAGAAAATGCCTGTCTCAACACTGGCCAAGAGGAACACCTCTGGGAAATTACGACACGAGGTAAAGCGAATGGGGCTTTCTCTTTTGCTTTTGGAGATCACAATTTCTTAACTATCATTCTCACTGTTTATCCTTCCTCACTGTGGGTGGTTCTAAAGTGAGAGGAAGTGGGATCATGAAGTATTAATAAGGCAAAGGGGATAGTTAAAATGTACTTGATGTCACAAACAGAAACTGAACAACTTTAGGGAAAGGTAGTAGGCAGACATCGGTTATGTAAATGGGCATATGTGTAGGGATGGGAAATAAATTCAGCTTTATCGGAAACCTTTTGTCTGTCCAGAGCAATATGAGACCCCCGTTCTGTCACACTCCCAGGGAGAAATAGAAGCATGTCATCAGATAAATAAAACACCCTAATGCTTTATCTTTAAGAAAATTTAAAAAAAATTCCTTCCCTGATTAGCTCTTATTGATGCACTGTTTGATTCTCAGTGATAAAACCATCTAGAACATCATCAATATACTCAATGTTGGCGATACCCAGAGGCCAGGCCTTGTACATACATTATCAATACATACATAGACATCAGAGGGCAGGGGTTTGGGGGACCAGCTAGGAATTCTGCCCACTACACCGTGCCATTTGGGGGCAGGAGAAACCAAGATGAGGTGATGTTTACATGCAGGGAGACTACCTTTCTGCGAGCACAGCGGCCATGGTGCTCCCAGGGCAGCACTGGTAGCGTTTTCACTTGTTTCCTAATGACACGTGTGCTGAGCAGCGCGGTATTTTTACTAGAATGACTGATGTGGCTGAGCAGTTTTTTTTTTAGCACTCAAGTTTGGTTCTTTGGTCCTGTCGTAATAAATTCCTTTCTGCCTAAACCAGCTATAGTGAATACTTTCATCTGCAACATAACATGCCTTGGTTGATACAGCAGGAACATAAATGACCTCTTTTTATATCTCTATTAAGTGTGTAATTCTACATTGTCTTTATGGATTTGTACAAGTTTAGAGCAGGAAAGACATTTTGACTTCTAGAACTTCTCCAAACCATACTCTATAGACTACTTGTAATAGAGTCCAGGATATGAGAGGAGGGCTTTTTAGGGGAAAAATAGGGAGAAGTGTTCAATAGTCCTGTTGGTTTGGGACTCGCTACACATTCTTGTAGTTTATAACACTCATTAGCATAAGACGGAGAGATCCTGGGGGTGGGGGAGGGGGAACACACAAACTAGACTTTCCTTAACCCAACTAAGGGTTCCTAAACTGAGGCCCAGAAAGGTTAAAAAAGTTACCAAAGTCTACTAGCAGGTTAGTGATAAAGCAAAGGCTTAAAACTGAATAACTAGGTTTTCTGGCTCCCAGAAAGGTCAAGCTGATGCCTAACTCCCTGCAT
>PVJC01035031.1:0-18434 GCA_004026665.1 Murina feae
AGGGGGTGCCTGCTCCAAGCCTCCACAGTGTGCCTGGGGGCAGGTCCCTGGCAGGTAGACACACACAGGAGGACTGCTCCGAGCCTCAGATGTGGCTGAGGGCAGGTCCCCAGTGGTGACACACACACATACACACACACACACAAAAGGCGCCTGGCTGACCGGGGCCATCATAGGATATCCACTGAGGGGTCCCAGACTGTGAGAGGGCATAGGCCGGGCTGAGGGACTCCCTCCACCCCGAGTGCACAAATTTTTGTGCACCGGGCCCCTAGTTACAGTTATAAATAATCAAGTAGAATAAAATTGGCTTATTTACAGTTATAAATAATTATTTACAGTTATAAATAATTAAGCAGAAATAAAATTGGCTAAAACCAAGTATAAGAAAATTTGTATTTAGTAAATATTAATGCAATAATCAAAAGTTAGAACTGCCCTAACCGGTTTGGCTCAGTGGATAGAGCATCAGCATGCGGATTGAAAGGTCCCAGGTTCTATTCCAGTCAAGGGCATTACCTTGGTTGTGGGCACATCCCCAGTAGAAACATCAACTGATTGATGTTTCTCTCTCATCGATGTTTCTAACTCTCTATCTCTCTCCCTTCCTCTCTGTAAAAAAAAAAAAATCAATAAAATATATTTTTTTAAAAAGTTATAACTACTCAATTTAAGCCAGGAAAATTGGACTTAGTAGAAATGCCCTCCCCATTCCCTACCCAGAAAAGAAGACATAGTGGAAGCAGGTTAAACACTATAATTTTATATGGAAAATAAAATATGATAAGTGAATTGAATTTTTGTTGTAAAATTTACCTAGAAAATAATTTATCCAATAAAATAATTTAAAGAAAATAAAGAATGAAAAGCTTTCTGATAAGAAAATTGATTAAAGAATTAACTTGACTCAATGCAATTTGCCACAGAAAATGCTTCTATATGAGAGCATCAATGTTAGCATAATTTTGATAAAATATTTGGTTTGAAAACATCTGTGGAGTGAAAACAAATCTTATATTCTGTTTGTAAGAGTGATGATTTGTGAAATTTAGTATGCATGTGAGTCACCTAGGCATCTTGTTAAAATGTAGATGTTGAATCAGTATGCCTTGGGATGAGGCTAGCTATTCTGCATTCCTGACCAGCTCTCAGGTGATACCAATGTGAGTGGTCCAGCAGCCACACTTAGGTAGCAAGGTAGTAGGATTTCTCATGGAATCAAATTTATGTCATCATCAGGCAACGGGTCCACATTCATTAGCCATTGCTCAGTCCCAATTCCTTTGAGAAAATCCGATTAACCCAGTTTGAGTGAAGAGACAAAAAGTACAAGGTACACGTAGAAAACTCGTGGTGGCAAAAGTCCAGTCTTTAGTTAAATGTGGTTTTGATGAACACTGAATGTTGAATGTTGTTGTGTTGGTATGTCATGTAGCATAAAATTGAAGGATCCATCTTGGAATATTGAAGGAAGATAGTTGGAGGGATAAAAGCAACATTTTGAAGATTTTAGAGGGAAAAAAATGGGAAGAACCTATGTTTGAGGATATTGATTAGCCCCCTTAATTAACCAACCCTGGAGCTACCCTATTTTAAGACTTCATGTTATGTGAAATAATAAATCTCACTAAATGTTTAAGCCATTATGGATGAAGTGTTTCTGCTACTTAAGGTCAAAGTATCACAAATCTAGAAAGTAACAGATTCACGATTGAAATCATGGAGTCTGCCTCCCTGTTCAGTCTGCTTTCTTTTCACTCCAGGTTTCACCAGCCTCTTGATATTGTGTCACCCTTTCAATAGAGTAAACTACAAGGTGACTGGTTCTGAACATAAACATCTATATCCTGAAAAGTACCTGGCCCAGCGCTTTATATATGGTGGGTGCTCCGCACATAGTCATTAAATGAATGAAAAAAAGATTGAAAACTTGAGGAATAACAGGACAGAAGGAAAAAGCAAATGCAACACTGATGCTAAAGAAGGTTTATTAAAACATTTTCTTAGCTATGCTAAATAATGTTTGATTTTAAGTAGGCTATTAAGAGTAACATCAAAGGACTCTATTGTACTTAAAAAGTGGAAGAAAATTAATAACAAAAGGTATTTTTCAGAAAATAGCTATGACATCTTTGTGAATAACATACATAAAGGGTCTGCTTAGTTAAAGCATGCCTGAGTCAGGCCAATTAGAAGTGAAGTATAGTTACAAATTTTGAATTTTTCTGAGGTGTGCATGGTATAAACAGCAAGGCTAATCTGTGTAGAAATAATCTCTAAAACCTGGAAATTGGGTTATAGTCCATCATTAATGGCTCAGAACAAGTAAAAATTTAATGCACTGCATATAAATGAAAACATTAAAATTAATTATTCAGATTTAATCTTTTTAGCGCTACGGGAAAATGTAAGTTTAAATTGAGCAGTGCTATTGTGTCATTTGAATTGTAATCTTGCAAGTTATTTAAACATTGAAATAATTTCTTGGGTTTTGGGTGGTTGATAATGGGATGGTTTTTCATTGTGCTCTATGTCAGTCAGTAATTGGGTCCCCAGCACACAATAAAGAAGAAAGGTCTAATGAGACAAGTTAATGGGAACCTTGACACGCAGCTGGTTTTTTTTTTCAAGAACACATGTCTTAGCTTGAAGTTTTAACGCGATTTAAGTAGTGAAATACATTTTCGCCTTTACATTAAGCATCATTACAAGGTATATACGGCAACATGCAGGCAAACAGCCTGTACTTAAACTTGTTGTATAATTTTGAAATTGCTAAATCAGTGGTAATAGTTATGTCAAAATGTTGCTGAATACTACACTATTCGAAAGATAATATTTTATGATATATCACCACTGTTAAGAATAAATTCATGCTTTCCCATATATATTTCTTCTTAAATTCATGTAAGATTAAAATAAACTTAAATATTTGCAAAGGCTAGTAGTGTTCTACTTCAGACATTGCTGTGTAATATACAGAGCATAAATAATTTCCGCAATTTACTAGGTCTTAGACCATAACTAATTTTTTAGTCATTTCTTTAGCTCATTTTAAAAATTCATTTATGTTTATCTTTAGTTTTCATGCATTTCTTTTTCATTTGACATTTTTTCTTCGTGAGTTCTATTTTTAAAAGTGCAGGCAGTACCTTTTTTTTATTCTATGTAAATGTAAAAACCGTTGCCATGTATATGCCTATGTATGTGAGACTGTTTAATGGTGTACTTACATAGTCTTTTCTTTTAGTAAGGAAACGTAAAGGAGATTTAGAAAGTTATGTCTCTGTGTAGCTGTATTCTGTAGGGGGGAAATAATTTATGTATTTAGTTCTTTCCCACAAATATTACTGTTTTTGCTGAGAAATGCTGCTAGTTCTTTAGATGGATCAACCACAGGAACAGACATTATACTGTGTGAGTGTGTGTGTCTGTGTGTGCACCCATGCACATGTACTTAACTGATTTGTTATATCCCATCGACAAGTTAGTGTTATTGAAGATCAAAATTTCTTTAAAAGAGAATGATGGCTTTAATTCAGTAAAAAATATTCCTCTAAAAGTTAAGGGATGCAAAGAAGGATTGATTTTAAGCAGTCAAAAAACCTGTTCCCTTGTAAATGTAACCCCTCTGGACTTATCTCAATGGCTGCCATTTAGATTGCTAGATTGCAACAAGAAATTGGTTTGACTTGACATTTCATTCCTTAATTTAGGCAACTATCTCTGGAGAAATGGCCCGTAAGAAAGCAATCTTAATCCATATTTCATTTGAGTGACTATAAATCTGAGTCATTCACAATACATCCAAGTCCCCTAAATTATTAAAGAAATTAGTAGCTGAGTATAAGGCTCACATGAGGGTAAAATCTGCTCTCAGCATCTAAGAAATGCCTCTCTATATGTGAAACAATGAATGGTATACTGTATATACTAAAAGCATTTTATAAAACATTACCTTTCGAAGGCTGCTATAAAAGGAAAGCATTTTTTGCACAGTCAGATTTACATTTTAATGCACTGGTACTCATTATGGATATTTGTGAAGGACCATTGTGCGCAGTGTTCCCCACACTGATTGGGCAGAGGAACCCTCTGGTTGCAGAGCACATTGCAAGACTGTGCTCTGTGAGGCAGCCCCAGTGCCTCCCAGAACAGCCTTACCAGAAGCTATAACAAAATCAGAACACAACTTTCAACAACTCAGGAACAGAACCAAGGGAACTAGCATGCTCAGCCCAATTTGGATCTCTTGCTCAAATCTATGTTGCTAGGAAATAGGATGAAAATAGGTCTTGCATATCCAACCCTTCAGATATAACTACTTAAAAGCCCAGGTTCCCTGTGTTAGGTTACTGTGTTATTTCCCTCCTTTATATTTCAAGAGAATAATGAATCTTTGCAAAGTATTATTACAGCTAGCTCCAGGGTCAGAGTTTTCTTTTGCCTTTGGCGGTGGTGGTGTGTGTGTTGGGGGGTGGTTTTGGGGGGAGGGGGGAAAGTTTTGTGATTCCAGAGTTAATGACTCTAACACCAAGCCTAGCCTCCAAAGGCCTCACAAGTTCCTTGAAAGGGGAAATGTATATGTTCCCAGGATTATTCCAACTGAAAATAAATGATGCCACAAGGAGTGAGGGGATGCGAGGGACGGATGGCGCTTTATGATTCTTGCGAATAGAACAAAAACTGAGTGAGAGGCCAAATGGGAGAGGGCAGTGTGGAGACATTCATTGAGCACTTTTTCATGCCCCTTGACCTACTAGTCTGTGAAACCCAGAGAGATTAGAGGAAACAAATACTGCTCCTATTATTAGTCTGCTTGTGGAAATAGGAATTAAAGCATCAGGGAAGTGTCTTAACCATCCATTCTTCATTAATCTCATCAAGGATTGTATGCATGCCTAGTAAATCAGATGCTGTGTTGAGGCCAAGGTTGCATAGAAATATCAGATATGAGAGTCACATCTAGATATAGGATCAGAATTTATACTTTAAAAGATGCAAAACAGTGCAAGCTGCTATTTACTGACTGCCTATTGCCTACTTTAAACGACCTTGCAATAAGGGCTTACAAAAGAGTTAACTATGAACTTGGATAACCAGACTTGAGAGATGAGGAGGAATTTAGTTAGACATAGAAGAGTAGGGCCAATATATTGCACAGTAGAGACAATAGATGCACAAGTAAGTCAATGATTTTTCCTCCCATGGATAACTTTTTATAAGATGATCAAAGAAAAGTGACATCATGATGACTCAGAGTGGAATAAAACAAGGCTTTTGGAGAAATGTGTTATTTGTTCCTCTGGATTTATAGAGAATTTTTTTTTGGCAAGTGACACAATATGATCAATACTAACAGATGACAGAATAAGTAAATAAGTAACCATTAAAAAGAAAACTACAAAATGAATTTACTTTGTCCTATTTGTAATTTATGTCATGTTGCCCAGTGAGTGCATGATGCCATTTTTCCATCATGCTTCTTCAGATTATCCAAGGAATGCAGTCCCCACAGATGTTACATATTTATTTTAAAAAACACGCACATAATTTTAAAAAACTTAAAATTTCCACTGGTGTGCTATAATATGTTTCTATTCGTAAACTGTTTAAATAAACCATGGATTAAAAAATTATTTTGATCCCCCCAGAGTTTCACAAGAATAAATATAGCTGCCTATGAAAGATGCTTCACATTTATTTAAAAACTCAAAATATTGTGCTTCTCTTGAAGTCACATAGTGTTTTTTACATATTTATAAAGTGAAACTGCCTTTTAAAATAATAATTATTCTCACTGAACCTTTCTGTGGACCATTGACATAGCAACCTGGTACATAATATAATACTTATATTTGTACTAGAGGCCCAATGCACAAAATTTGTGCAAAGGACTCAGCCCTCACAGCCGGAGCTACAGCGACTTGCCTCCACCCTCACAGACGTGGTGGCTTGCCTTGGCCCTCACAGCCCTGGCTTCGTCCAGAAGGTTGCCTGGCTGTCCAGTCTAATTAGCATATTATACTTTTATTATTATAGACTGGAGGCCAGTGCACAAAAATTTGTACACTCTGGGGAGTACCTCACCCTTGACCTGTGCCCTCTCACAGTCTGGGACCCCTCGGGGGATGTCCATCTGCTGGCTTAGGCCTGCTCCCCAGGGGATCAGGTCTAAACTGACAGTCAGGCATCCTTCTGGCAGCCCAGGAGCCCTCAGGGGATGTCCACTTGCCAGAGGGAAACAGGCCTGAGCTGCAATTGGACATCCTTAGCTCTGCTGAGGAGGCAGGAAAGGCTCCCACCACCACCACTGTGCTGGCAGCTATCAGCGTGGCTTGTGGCTGAGCAGAGCTCCCCCTGTGGGAGTGCACTGATCACCAGGAGCAGCTCCTGCATTTAGCATCTGTCTCTGGTGATCAGTGTGTCATAGTGACCAGTCATTCCCAGTAGTTCTGCTGTTAGGGTCAATTTGCATATTACCCTTTTATTATATAGGATAGTAAGGATAGTAATTTAGATTTATGAAAAAGAAGACTAAACCTTGACAATAGAGCTAAGTTGAGCTGAGGGTGAATATGAGAGTAAGAATAGCAATAGAGAAAAGATTTATTGAACACTTTCTGCATTGATCCTCATAAAGCACTATGAAAGATGTCAGGTGATTATCATTACCATTTTTAAAATGAGGAAACTGAGATTCACGATGGTGAAGGACCAGGTCCAAGGTTACAGAACTACTAAGAAAGATTTAATCTGCCTGCAGAAAACCAGCCTATGTAGAAGCTGAATTTCTGCAGGGTTCGCAAACAGCTTGTTTCCCTGTAAAGACAGTTTTTTGATAACCTTAAGTAGGCTTGAATAACAAGGTGACATTGTGGAAAGAGCATTAAGCACCCCCTCTCCCCCACACACATACACGTTTTATTGAAAAAGGGCATAGAGTTTTGAACAGAAAAGGCTAGGTCTGAATTCAGATTCTTTCACAATAGTTTTCACTCTGTCTAGTCAAATTAATCACATTGAGATAAGGTTTCCTCCTCTGTCCTTGCGATAATTAAATCTGGCTGTTTGTATGAAAAGCGTTTCACATAGTAACAAGCCTCCTGTTGTTGGTTCCTTCTACAAACACCACTCATCTTGATTCACACTTTGGCATCTGTAGCAGCAATCAGGTAACCTTCAGCAAGAGGAGTAGCAATCCAAGTGAAACAGATACTTTTACAGCAAATAGCCTTCATGAGTCCAGATAGCAAAGACCACAGGACCCACACCTTTACCGTGACGAAGTCCACAGTGCCCTTCCTGTTCGTTTTCACTCTTCTTTGTCTCCAGCGTGCTACCTTGCATTTCACCTTGATGGCCAGTAGAAAATGGTTTACTTATCATTTTTACAAAGTTATAAGATCCAGAAGTTCAGCGATTCTGGACGACTGAAGTGTGTAGTATTAAGTAGATCAGAATTCAAGAGACATCAGTTTGAATCTTAGCCCCACCAGCAAGTATAAGATTTTTAGGCAGGTTCTCTGTTTATTTTTTTTTTAATAAGAAGGTTGGACAAATAATCTAAGACCTTTTTTAGCTCTAATAATATGATTCTTAAATCGTCTGTGATCTCATATCTGTTAAAGAATGCCTTTATAATCAATATATTTTGAACTAGATGAATTATAGCACCTGTCAAATATGAAATATAAAAATGCAGAACATTCAGTTCCATGCATTTCACACCACTGGGATCAGAATAAGAGTTAAGCAAAGGAAGAGAAAGAATAGAGAAAAGATATAATTATTAGAGCTAACCAGAACTTTGGTATACATGAAGATAAACTAGACTTACCCTGAATATTGGCTCAAACATTCTTCTTTGGCTAGAAATCTCATCACATACCACTTAGAGCAGATTTTCTCTACAAGTTGTAACACACATGACATTAAACAACTTTACAAGATGACAAAGGCATAGAAGAAATGTGGTCTCGGGAAAAGCTGTAACTCTAAATGAAAATTCTCAGGGCTATTGCCACAACTTTAACATTTACTTCTCAAGAGTGCTTCTGCTATTCAAAGGTTTTTTTTTTTTTTTCTTTACTTCTTAGAGACTACTCAGTTCATGTTTTGATAGAAGTTCCATAAGGTTTTAGTGCTGATGAAAACCTTATTTTTCTCACTTTATTTCAATAGCAGGCAGCCATGTGCCCATCTATGGACTCTTATAATATTTCTCACTATAAATTGATGCTATACATTCTTATTTGCTTCATCCTAGCCAAGTGATTTTTTTTTTGCATAAAATACTGAGAAATTGGTTAGGAAAATGTGCATTTTTTACATAAAAAATTATCTTATTGTTCTTCTTTTTAAATTTCCATTTTAAGAATCAAATATTTTTATTTAATTGATACCAATTTCTTATGTGCAATCTTTTAAAAAAATAGTAAAAAAGAAACGTATGAATAAATTCTAGAATGAAGGTTACCTAAAACACTGGGCTCAGAACCAGAGTCGCACACATTTCAGTCCCAGCTGTTACACCTCTTATATAATAGATTTTCTCCTTCCCCCTTTGGACTAGGTGACTGCACCATTTATATGTCTCTAAGGTTCCGTTATGTTATTAAGATGTAACTGCTTTTTACTTCAGCTTTGAGATTGCCCTTCAGAGCCCATGTGGCTTCACTCCTCGTGTTTTCTACTTCTCAGATAGGCAGTCAGTAGTCATACCCTGTGACATCCCAGGTGTTCCCATACTGAAATCACTCTTTGGCTCTGGTTCATTCATTTATAAAAGAAGAACAGTTTATATTATGATCACCAGGGGAAGCAAATCTACAAAGCTGCTCATGGGTACAGAGATCGCTGTGCTCTCTTTGTCCAACCTTTTTGTTTTTAGCTGCAAACCATATTATAGCCAAAATGCAGGTCACATCAATGTCTGGTATTGTTAGGTTATCCAAAGCAATTTTTCTGTTCTTTAGTTATTCAGGACCCATAGACAACTGACCCACAGACACAGAAAATCAATTGCCTTAGTTAGGAGTTAGTTAGTTTTCCTTTTTTTTTTTCCTTTCCTCCTGGATTTCTTGTTAAAATGGCATTTTATTTCACATTACACTTCATTAGAGTCTGAAATGTTTAGTCACAAATGTGATCAAAGGCTTTTTAAAAAGGACTTCACAACTTTAGACAACTGATATGCCAGTTCCACGCTCTCAGAGAGAAGAGTAAAGGTAAAGACACTGAAAAATCCTGTTAAGCATAATAGAGTCAAGAGTTTTATGAATGAGTTAAATTATTATCATACATTGTAATTTAATAGAGCTGGTCCAATTCTTCATGTTTCAGAACTTGAAGATTGGAAAGTCAAATAAAATATAAGTAGGTGTGGCTAATTCTAAGGTATACCATGACCCATTGAAAACAAAACAGAAATAAAATAATAGCTTTCAATTTATCTATAATTCAATCTACATGATGGATTATAATTGCATGGGCCAATTCTCAACCAAATTAATTGGTTGACAGAGTAGTGCAACATTTTGTAATTCTGTTTAGGAGTTAATCCCCAGAAGGTGGGTTAGATATGCAAACTGTTCTATATTCAGAGATATATTTGTGTATCTTACATCATTACACTTGAGTTGAACAGTACTTACACGTATTACATTATTCTTTCTTCACCTGCATCCCAGTGTTCATAACCATGCTTACCACAATGTTGACAATAAGTAAATATGTGTTAAGTGAATAGAGAATGAATGAATGAGAGAATCATGTGTATAGTTCATATTCCTCAACAAGTCTTCATTTAATATAATAAAAATTGCCTAACCGGTTTGGCTCAGTGGATAGAGTGTTGGCCTGCAGACCAAAGGGTCCCAGGTTCGATTCTGGTCAAGGGCATGTACCTTGGTTGTGGGCACATCCCCAGTAAGGGGTGTGCAGGAGGCAGCTGATCGATGCTTCTCTCTCATTGATGCTTCTAATTCTCTATCCTTCTCCCTTCCTCTCAATAAAATATTATATATATATTTACCTCCCACAAAGAAAGAATTCCTATGCTTGGCAGCATAATATTCTTGAAGTCTTTTAATTAATATTAAATAATTTCAGACTTATTGATTAGAGAACTCTTTAGGAAAAAAACTAAACTATTAGCCATTTCAGCTTTTAATCTCCCTACTCTAAAACACAAATAGTGCTTATTACTTCAACTGAGTCTACCTAATGGAATTTAAGTGAGCAATACCCCTCTTGTTTTCATATTAAAGGTTTGAAATTTAATTTTGAAGTTGCCTTAATGTATATTATACTTGTATATGAGATTATCTAAAAATGAAAAATCTACTTTTTTAGCCCCTATTCCTAGAAACAAAATAAGCATAATAGATTAAAAAGTTATTCCTAAGAATATGGAAAGTTTGTCTTATTATTTCAAAATTATATTTATAAAGCAATTTAAAACATTTTTAGGGTCTTTAAATCTATTAGTCGTATATGTCCTTTAATTAAGAGGAAACTCTAGTGAGACTGCATGTGCACATTTTATCTAAGTGCAGTAAAATATTCATATAAATGGAAATGTACCTAATAGATTTTATATATTCAATTAGAGTCATGTAAAATGAAAGCTATTTGTAGAGTAATAAAGTCATAGGGGGAAAAGATTAAATCATATCCAGAAAGATTTAGATTTTCTTTGATTACTTTATCATGTCTTTCTATAGTTTTGAATAAAGTAATTATAATTTAAAAATATTCTCAGACCATAGAGAAGAGAAAATTGAGAAACTGTGTTTACAGTTACAAATAAAATGTTTTTAACCCAATGGGAAATTAGTCCACTGTGCTGAAAATCTGTGTAATTTTTAAAAAAATACAAGGTAAAACAAAATCTTGTACAGTCAATATTAAGCAGGCATTATTCCAAATACTGTTGTATGTTCTGCATTTCTAATGGGAGCATGAACCTTTGCTTAAATCCAGTTTGTTTTATTGAATTGATACTTGTCACTAGAACTGGGAATGAGATCAACTTCCCGACCTTAGGACTATATACCTGACTGGTGATAGTCCTGTAGGAATTAACAAATTGCAATGGTAGGCAGAAAACTAGGATTTCCATAGAAGTTATCTTTAATCATTACAAAAACTGTGTAAAATAGGCACCATCATTGTTATATCTGAGTCAAAGAAAAAAACAACAACAGAAGTTTAGAGAAGTAAGTAATTTACCTAAGATCATACTGGTTATCTATTGCATCCAGTCACCAAGTATATCTAACTCCAAATTACACCTTCTTCTTTTTTTTATCTATCAAGCTGATTCTTAGAGTGACCCTTCTTGTTGACCTTCCTTTTTCTTTCCTTTTTCTTTTTTCCTCACCAGAGGATATTTCCCCATTGGTTTTTAGAGAGAGTGGAAGGGAGAGAGAGAGACCACAGAGAGAGAAACTTTGATGTGAGAGAGACACATCAATTGGTTGCCTTTCCACATGCCTCAACCAGAGCTGGGGATCAAGCTTGCAACCTAGGTACATGCCCTTGAAATTGAACCGGGGACCCTTCATCCCCCAGACCAGTGCTCTTTCTGCTGAGACAAACAGGCTAGGGCCCTTCCTTTTTCAAATCCTTCCTGCAAAGATGGTATGAATAACAACAGCTTACTCAACCAACATCGACTGAGTATATTCCATGTGTGGGGTGGGCATCATGCTGAGCACTGGGAATGGAGGGAAGACCAAGGTAGACCAGATCCCCACCCTCATGGAACTTATAGTCCAGTGGAAAAGATGCCAATCAACAAAGAATTTTATTTAATGGTAACACCAGGTAGTGAAAAATGCATTAGTAAACCTTAAAACAGGGCAAAACAGATCAAATTAAGTGAGTATCTAACCTAATAAAAGAGTAATATGCAAATTAGCCATCACTCCGACACACCTAAGCCATGCCCACTAGCCAAGCCATGCCCACCAGCCAATCAGAGTGGTTGTATGCAAATTAACCCGGCCAAGATGGCGACCAGCAGCCATGGAGCTAGAGTAAACATGAAGCTTCCATTGCACCAGGAGTAATCTGCCTGCCTTGGCTGGCCGAGCCTCTGCTAAAGGTAATAATGTTTCCATTATAGAAGCCACAGAGCTGAAGCAAATAGGAGGCGCTGCCTAGGCCTCTGCTCAAAGCAACAAAGTTTCAATTATAGAAGATAAATAAACCCCAAAAACCTGATTCCAGTCAGCCTCGCTGGGATGTTGGGTCAATGGGAGCTGTGGGCAGCCTGAAAACAGCCCTCAGCCCCTCACCCAGGCTGGCTAGGCACCCCAGTAGGGACCTAAACCCTGAAGGGGCTGTGGGAAGCCTGAAAACAGCCTTCAGCCCCTCACCCAGGCTGGCCAGGCACGCTAGCAGGTGGACATCCCCCAAGGGGTCTCAGACTGCGAGAGGGCACAGGCCAGGCTGAGGGACCCCTCTGAGTACACACATTTTTGTGCCCTGACCCCTAGTTTGTGTATATACATGGAAGTGGGGTTTCTATTTTAAATAAGGTAATTGGAGAGACCACATCTCTAGCAACATGAGTTTCAAATAGATACTTGAATGAAATGAGGATGCAAACCATGCCAATAAGTTTTTGGAGAGAAAGGCAAAGCCAAGGCCCAAAGGCAAAATTTGGTGTGTGAGAGAAAAATGAAGGGCATTGTGGCCAGAGCAGTGAGAGCAAGTTAGAGACACACAGTAGTAAAAATTGGAGAGGTGGGTGAGGCCCAGGCCACACCTGCTTTGCTTTGCTTTGCATATGATGAGAATTTGAGACTTTAAACAAGGAAGAAGTCTGCCCATCTATGTCTACATTTTTAAAAGATTATATTGACAACTGTGAAGGGAACTGACTATAGAAGGGCAAGAGTAGAAGCAGTGAGGTCCATTAGGAAAAACAACAGTACAACGTTCACATGAGAAATGAGACAGGATTTTGAATGTCGGTGACATTAATGGAGATAAGTGGAAAGGGTCCATTTAAAATTTGAAGGTGATCTTAAAAGATTTGATAGAATGAGTGTAGGGTGTAAGGATAAAGAAAAATCAAGTATCGTATCTAGTTTCTGGCTGATGACTGAGTAAGGGAAGGTATTAGGGAAAGAGCAGATCCAGAATTCTGTGAGTTGGTAGTAAATGTGATGTGGTGATGAAAGGAGGGTAAAGGCATGGATGATGTGAAGTGTCACTAATGGCAAAGGATGTGGGAACTAAGGGACATGATACATAAAGCAGTGGGTGACAGAGCGTGCCACAGGCCCAGAGTTCTCACTGGAGTATGGACACTACCTCCTGAATGGAGATGTGACACGGAGCCCTCACATACATCATTCCTCTCCCCCTTGTTCTGGACACTTTTGCCACATGTTGTCTGTTCAATGGGTGGATTTACTTTGATTGGATAAAGTCCAGGTTTGTTTCCCTTAACTGCCCCAGACTTCACACCTATCTGAAAGTCTCTCCTGAATGGGAGAATGTGATTAAACCTAAGTGTGAACTGGCTATTGGATAGCTATTTACAAAACCACTATTGCCCCCTGACCCCACATTTATTCCATTCGGGAAGAACATAGAATTGGCAATACAATGAGGGATATTATCTGTGTGAAAAAAAGAATAATTATTTGGATAATGTCTGTGCTTTGTAAACAGAAAAGCACAAAATGGTCCCGCATTTGTTAACATTAAAATCGCCTGTGAAACTAGACAAAAATATAAAAGAAAGTGCACCTTATGTTTGTAAAACCAACTACAAAAAGTGTTTAATATTTGGAGGAAATAAAACCTGTACTGAAAGGTAATCTGGAGAATGTCATGCAGCAAAGATGACAAAGGGGAGAAAATTAACCTGACATATGAGTGGAAAATACAAGCAAACTGTTACAAAAGATGAGATTATGAGCAGAAAAGCTACTGTTGTAATGTCTCCAGACTCCTGATTAAGAATTGTATGTGAGGTAATTGCAGAAAAGGGTTACCTTGACACAAACATTACTCAGCAAGACATACTTTAGTATAAGAAAGAGATAGAAACAGGAAATTTGGATGTTAAACATTATATTTGAACACAACTCCAACCATAATCCTTCAAAGTAAGTTCTTCATGAATTCCTGGGAGGCAGGTGCCTTGCTGTTATAGCCATGGGCCCTGGCATCTGCCAGGCTGGACTCTGAATCCCAGCTAGGACACCTGTTAGCTGTGTGCCTTGCTACCCCTCATGAAGCTCAGGTTCTGCCTTTGTTGAGTAGGGATAATTATGCCTGCCATAACAAATTATTGCTCATGAAATAAAGCACTTAGCAAAGAACTTGATCCTGATCCTGAATAGGTGGTTGTGGCCGTGGTCTGCCATCTGGGCCAGGAGCAGGGACAATGCAGTGGAAGGGAAGGACTGCATGTGGCATTTGATGACCATCCTACCTGGTCATTGGAAAGTTCTTCTTTCCCACCACCTACAGTACTTCGCCTGTCTGGCTATGGCCAGTTTTCATCAATTCCTAGAGAACTTTCAACTTTCCAGCCATCTGGTTCTCCTTGCACTTTTATAAAGGCTCACTTCAATGTTTTTGCAGCAGCCTATTTGTGACTGTTCTTTACACTTGATATTTCTCAATATAATTAATCCCACAAGTTTCTAATTCAAATGGTAGCCTAATTAAGCTAAACCTTACTATATGTGGAGTATTGCTTAATTGCCTGACAATAATATTAGCAGGCTCAGATTATTTCTATAGATGACCATATGACAGGTGGTTGGTGACTTCGATGGGTTAAATACATTTATTACTTAAAACAAAAGCTAGATAAGGGCCAGGGAGTGAAAAGGCCATTGCATTATATCGCAATATGGACCTTCCAACTTAGGAAAGAATGCCAGGAGATCCCAGTGGCTTTGTCTGTTCTTGGCCTTATAGCAAGATGGTTATCAGGCCAATGATGATCACTGTCATAATTTCCCAGTTATGATATTTGAATAATGTGAATAAGCCCAAATAGAAATAAGCCTCGTTAAGCAGAATTTTGAAAAGAAAGTGGCTGTCTTTATCTTACCCATTTTGGGAAATAAAAACTTAAATGAAACAAAACAAAACAAACAAACAACCCGGGTGGGAGGCATCAGGTTCACATATGTAAATTCGGCAATCCCTAAAGCCGCCTTTAAGTGCACAACTCCATTAAGATGGCTCCATGCTCCCTTTCCATCAATAATCAGCCAACTGACTTCATTATCTTTTTCACATTCCTCACCCCTTCTGCTCCATCACTTCTCGGAAACTGCTTGTAGCAAGATCATATCAGTAATAAAGATTTTATATCAGACACTGTTAGAAAGTTCCTTCTAGTTGTGGAAATAGTAACACTATTTTCTTCCAATCTTTTGACTGATCTTTTCTGGTATGTTTTTAAACTATTTTTCTTGTTGCTTAATATTCCTTCTACCTTCTTTTCCATTCAAATTACATGCTCTTCCTGGGTGATGCAATCCACTCTTGATTTCTTTGTTCACAATTCTATGTATAGCTCTTGACCTATATACCCAACTATTACTAGATATTACCTCTTACAGATACTTCAAACTCAACGTGTTCAACAAGTTGCTTGCCCTTTCTATCTAAATTCAATCCTTATATTCATGGATTGGTCCCACAAACTACCCAAATGCCCGAGCCAGAGATGTAGAAGACTCTGTAATTTCTTCTCCCTTTCTCACACCCTCTCCATGTCCTGTATTCAATTGATCAATAAGTCTGTTCAAATTTTTCCCTTTGCTCTTCCTTACGTTGGTGCACATCTTTCCACCTCATGGCCACTGTCCAATTTACGTCATCATTTTTTCTTCTTAACTACTCCGGTAGGGTTCTGAATCATCTCCTTGCTTTAGTACTTGCTACCCACCAAAAACGTCTCCATGTAGCAGCTAAAGGCAGCTTACTAAAATATGAAACTGATCCTCTCAATCATTATCTTCTATAAAGTACAACTCCTTTGTATAGCGCTGTCTGCCATTACCTACACTCTGCACATTTCTCCTGTCTCCTTTCTGGTGGCCTCTCCCATTAAATTCTGCCTCTGGCAATACTAACATGTATGAGCCCATGTTCCCAGGACAGGACGAGTTCTTGCCACTTCTAGGCCTTTGTCCATGTTGTTCCCTCTTCCTGGAAGGCTGTCTTCCTGCTTGCTCACTTAGCTACTTACAAGTTGCCTTCCAGAATACCACTTCCCAACCTGTGTGTACGTTCACCTGGAGATCTGGTTTAAATACAGATGTGTTCAAGTGTGTTCATGCCAAGGTACAAGATTCTGTATTTCTAGTAATTGCTTCTCAGTGATGGCAATGCTCTTGTGGATTACACTCTAAATAAGAAGGTTCTGGAACCCATTTCAGATATCCCCCATTCTGGGAAGACTTCCCTGACTGTCCAGGGTTGGATGGAGAGTGGCATTTCTTGTAACACGCGGAGCACTCATGACCCTATGTTGTGATTGCCCCGTTGCTGTAACCTTACCACAGTTGAATGTACTGAGGACATTATCACACATCACAGAACCCCCCAAACTCCCTGGAGCCTTTGTGATATGTCCCGTAGGATATTGGTGTCCCATACTGATGGTGCCCCCTCCCATCAGTGCTGCCGTGTGCTCCTTGCTCAAAGAACAAGCAAGCCTTCCCCCAGCAAGCGGGCTCCCAGTGAGAGAATGCCCACACACGCTGTGGTGACTGCTCTGCCTGGCACCGCCAGTGTTTCCTGCTGCGTTGGCAGCCATGCTTTCTCTGCTGTTGTGTTCTTCCGCACATTGAGATGGAGGCGGGGTGGCATTTCTTTCTAGTCACAGGAGATTCTTCCTGCTTGAACATCAAAGTGCAAAACATAGTTATAATTATCCAGAGATATAGGCATCGTGAAAATTCTTGTTCAGTGCTGGAGTGTGAAGTTTTACAATTCAATCACTCTGTGTGCAATATTATTAGAAAAGTTTATAATTGTCCAATGGCACTTACACATTATGTTGGCTGTTCTGCTTGTAGGAACACCTAAAGGTAATCAGAAACACCTTGCTCTCCTTTCATCTTAAAATATCTTCAGATTTAGCAAGCATCATTAAATTTGACTACTGAAATGAAAGAAGCCTGAGATTATTCATAAATAGGTCAAGAGGAAATATGAACACAGTGGCTATACTTTATGCCTCCTAATTGATCAATTACAGAAGCCAAGGTAAATTTAGGGCACACATTGTCTTAGCTCATTCTTGATAAAAATATGTCAGTCAAGAACATAATCAGACTCACAGCCTTGCTTACTGAGTAGGAGGGAGAATGAGCCTTCATAAAAGTTAAAGTATTTTCTGTCCTCATTTGGAAATTTTGAGCAAGAGAGAAATAGGCAGATGAATAAAACATGGTAATGGAAAGTAATAAAGCAGAAATTGAGACATATCCACCAAGATCACAGGCAGCATACCAATTTCACTGACCATTAAAACAACCCATCAGGCAAGATTATGATATTTTTAATCCCTAAAGTGATTATGTGATAAGTCTTACAGAGTTTGAATTTTATTAAAATTTTAAGAGTATATGAAAATGAATTAAAGTTTCAACTTCCTACATTCTACGTTCATTTTCAGCATGTAACAGCTCAGCAGTTTTAATGATTATTGCCAGATAAGTCTACTCTTTGGACTAATGTAGAAATAACTTTGCAAATGGTTCATGGGTTGTATGCTAGATAGTAATAAAAGGCGAGAAAGGGACACTGTAGGAAGATACTTTTGGGGAATAAATGCCTTCCCTTAGCCCCTTACCCTTCTTTCCTGAAACATATGTTTATACACAAACTAGTAACTCCCAAACAGAATTCTTCAAACCCAGGGTGTTGAGGATCAGGGGAGCAGATAGGAGAACTGGAGGGTTTGCTAGGATATTATAGATTTCATAACATACTAAATGCTGTCTCCTTGATAAAAAATAAATACATGTGTAGAGGTGCTGCTGTTCGGAATTACGTACAAATGTGTTTAAGTGTCATTGAATTTTTTTTTTAATTTATCTTTATTGTTCAGATTATTACAGTTGTTCCTCTTTTTTCCCCCATAGCTCCCCTCCTCCCATTTCCCACCCCAACCTCTGTCCTTGCCCCCCCACTGTCCTCATCCATAGGTGTACAATTATTGTCCAGTCTCTTCCCACATCCCCAACACCCTTAACCCCCGAAAATTGTCAGTCCACTCCCTTTCTATGCCTCTGATTCTATTCTATTCACCAGTTTATTCTGTTCATCAGATTTTTTATTCACTTGATTCTTAGATTCACTCATTGATATATATTTGTTGTTCATAATTTTTACTTTCCTTTTTCTTCTTCCTCATTCTCAAAGGATACCTTTCA
>PVJC01035032.1:0-18475 GCA_004026665.1 Murina feae
TGGGAAAGAGGCGGCAGGGGGTCGGCAGCCTGCTTGGTGGGCTTCCCAGGCCCTTGGAGGGGCATCGGGGAGCGGGAAAGAGGCGGCAGGGGGTCGGCAGTCTGCTTGGGGGTCTTCTCAGGCCCCTTGCAGGGCACCAGGAAGTGGGAAAGCAAGGTGGCAGGCTGGGGAGTGGGAAAGAGGCAGCGGGGTGGTCTCGGCCTGCTTGGCAGCTGCCCAGGCCCTTTGCGGGGCACCGGGGAGCGGGAAAGCAAGGCTGCAGGGGCCAGGGGCCTGCTTGGCAGCTCCCCAGACCCCTTGGCAGCACCGGGAAGTGGGAAAGGAAGGCAGCAGGGGACCGGTGAGTGGGAAAGAGTTGGTGGCCTGCTTGGCGGCTCCCCAGGCCCTTTGGGGGCCACTGGGGAGCGGGAAAGCAAGCTCTTGGGGCCTGGAGTCCTGCTTGGTGGCTCCCCAGACCCCTTCCGGGGATCAGGGAGCAGGAAAAGGCTGGCCTGACCACGAGGCAGGGTTTTCCCTGCTTTCTGGTGGCTGGAGGAAGATGGGCAGTAGGCAAGCTTGGGAGGCAGGCCACACCCAGGCCTGGCCACAGCTCAAAAAAGAGAACAACATGCAGGGGAGGGCAAGAGTCTGAGAGATCAACATAGAGGGGGTGCCTGCTCCAAGCCTCCACGGCGTGCCTGGGGGCAGGCCCCCGGCAGGTAGACACACACAGGAGGACTGCTCCGAGCCTCAGATGCGGCTGGGGGCAGGTCCCCAGTGGCCACACACACACACACACACACACACACACAGAAGGCGCCTGGCGGACTGGGGCCATCATAGGATATCCACTGAGGGGTCCCAGACTGTGAGAGGGCCCAGGCCGGGCTGAGGGACTCCCTCCACCCCGAGTGCACAAATTTTTGTGCACCGGGCCCCTAGTCTTTTCAGAAAAGGAATCACTAAGGAACAAAAAAAGGCGGAGATTTAGAAAACTTTTAGCAGCGAGACTATAAGATACACTACATTTCAACAGAGAAAAAAAATATATAAAGTTTTAGAATTTAAAAAATGTGTATACTTCCTACTTCAAAGAGAAGGCGCTTTTTAAAAAAACAATACAAACTGCACAAAGGTCCCCAGAATCCGCTCCAGAACGCTGCCGCTTACCAGTTCCCTCAGAGCCGACCTTCCGAGCAGAACTGTCCACAGCTCCCTGCTGCTCCTGAAAGACGACAGAAAGCAGACTGAACTGAGCTCTCCCGGCTACCTCACCTATCCCCAGAGCAAAAAGCTCAATGTACAAAACAACTTGTCACACTTTTGGACAGTAACCCTGTTATATTCTTAGAAGTTTGATGTTCAAAATAAAAATTAAAAAACTAAAACATAGTCTTAGTTGGTGTGGCTCAGTGGATAGAGCTTCGGCCTGCAGACTGAAGGGTCTCAGGTTGGATTCCGGGCAAGAGCACATGCCCTGGTTGCAGGCTCAATCCCCAGGAGGGGGCGTGCAAGAGGCAGCCGATCAATGATTTTCTATCATCATTGATGTTTCTATCTCTCCCTCTCCCTTCTTCTCTGTAATCAATACAAGTTTTTTGTTTGTTTGTTTTTTTAAGAGAATTAGCCCTCACCGGTTTGGCTCAGTGGATAGAATGTTGGCCTGCAGACTCAGAGGTCCCGGGTTCGATTCCGGTCAAGGGCATGTACCTTGGTTGCAGGCTCACCCCCCATGGGGGTGTGCTGGAGGCAGCTGATCGATGTTTCTCTCTCATCAATGTTTCTAGCTCTCTATCCCTAACCCTTCCTCTCTGTAAAAAATCAATAAAACATATTTTTTTATTTATTTATTTTTTTTTTTAGAAGAATTTTTTAAACATATATTTTATTGATTTTTTTTTTTACAGAGAGGAAGAGAGAGGGACAGAGAGTCAGAAACATCGATGAGAGAGAAACATCCAACAGCTGCATCCTGCACACTGCCCACCGGGGACGCGCCCGCAACCAACGTACATGCCCTTGACCAGAATCGAACCTGGGACCCTTGAGTCCGCAGGCCAACGCTCTATCCACTGAGCCAAACCGGTCAGGGCAAAACATATTTTTTTAAAAAAGAAAGAAGCCCTGACTGGTTTGGCTCAGTGGATAGAGCATCAGCCTGCGGACTCAAGGGTCCCGGGTTCGATTCCAGTCAAGGGCATGTACCTTGGTTACAGGCATATCCCTAGTAGGGAGTGTGCAGGAGGCAGCTGATCAATGTTTCTCTCTCATTTATGTTTCTAATTCACTATCCCTCTCCTTTCCTCTCTGTAAAAAATCAATAAAATATATATTAAAAAAAAGAAAGAAAATTAGTATTTGATCATAACAAGAATCAACATTAAGCAGTTATAATTGTCAGGCACTGAACACCTTGTCTTATTGAATATGGACAACTTATGAGGCAGATACTGTTATTATCCCCATTATTTCATCTGAAAACTAAGGTTTAAAAGTGGGTAAGTTGCCTAACATCACAAAGCCAACACATAACGGAGCCAGAGCTTGAACCCAGGTTTGCACAACCTGAGTTTACTCATTGCATTACACTGCTTCGAGGTGCACCAAAGAACTCCTGCTACGAGCAAAGACCGAGGCGAAGCTTTCTGTTCTACAGTGGCATACCGTGCCCATATACAGTGGCTGGCACATGGGAGGCTCAAAAATACAAGCCGACGAATGGCTATCAAAGGAGGATAAGTCCCTTTTAGACCTGTAATCTAATTGAAAGAGGAAAATTAGAAAAAATAAGTATCTGCAGAAGTGCCCAGAGAAGGCAGAATAAAAGAGAAAATGGTAGTTTAACAGGAAGGGAATCCTTGCGGAAATGGATGTTACTGGTTCCTCAGCTCCGACACACCTACTGGTCCAGGAGTGACGGGAATAAACCTAGAACTTCACGATGCTCATGCGCTTAGGGCGGGCTGACAAAGGACGTGAGGCACACATGACACAATCAGCAAGCAATGAAGGGCTGACTCCTCGCAGACTCTCCACAGGAGCACAATCTTCTAAGACAAGGGGTCAGAGAAGAGAGACCCCCGGGAACGGACCCCACGAAGGAGAGACTTCACCCCAAACGGGGACTCAAGGTTCCGGCGGGGTGACCTCAGGACTCAGCACATGGCTGGAACTGCGACGTCCAAGCCAAAGACTCGGGAAGCATCTTCCGTATGCGTTTCCCTAAGATCCCTGCCATCGTGTCTCGTTTGCTACGGGAATATACCTGAGCTGAGTATCTGCAGAGAAGCTAAGGAACCGAAATCAGACACCTTGCCTGAAGGGTACAGTTAAACATCTGACTGACTTGCAGGCCCAGGTGCTCGCAGACACCGAGGAACTCCGTTCCTGAACGAGCGGAGCCCCGGACGCCGCGGGGCAGCACCCTCCCGAGAGAGAGGCCGTCCGGAAACCGGGTGCCGCCCTCCAGGTGGGGCCTGAGGCGCCGCCCACCCACCAGGGGCGCTTTGCACAAAGTTATTCCCACGGGAAGGACAACAGACAAGAGAGGTCACTGCTCGCTGCGGCTGCATGCTCAGTGGTTAGAGCACGGCGGCGGCACCCGAGGGTCCAGGGTCCGATTCCCGGTCAAGGGCATGGACCTGGCTGCGGGTTCCACCCCAGCCCTGACGGGGCGGGCAGTCGGGGCGCACGCAGGGGGCAACCAAGCAGCGTTCCTCCCCTCCACTTCCCTCCCACTCTAAAGAAAAGGGAAGGAAAACCAAGGGGAAAAGTGCCCCCGGGTGAGGATGAGGATGAACACGAAGACGCGGTCGCGGCCCGCGGACACTCCGCCTCCAGACGAGGCTCGGCTCTCTCGCACTTTTTACGCAGAAAGCCGCCCAGGCGCACCCTCCCGCCGTCCACACGCACATTAGCCGAGGAGCAGGGCGACGCCAGACCCCGCCGGTATTCAGAGGGGCCTAAGGGGTCCCATGCCCCATGCCCCATGTCCCGGCTGGCGCGTCAGCGGGCACCAGGGGGGCATTCAAGGGTCTCAGTGGCGATCCGCAGGCCGGTGCGCGAGAGAGAGACAGAGACAGAGACAGAGACAGAGAGAGACTCTCCAGGCCCGGGCCCCGCAGGTTCCCGGGAAGACGAGCGCACTGTCCGCGCGGACCCACGCTGCTCCCCGCGCAGGAGCTACCCTGCGCCCGGCTCCACCACGACCCGCGGGACGAGGGCGCAGGGACCACCCGGAGGCCCGTCGCCAAGAGCGGCCGCGAAGCCGCGGAGGAGGGGACGCCCGCGGGTCCCCACGAGCCCCCCCGGCAGCCCCGGGAGCGGGCAGGGGCGGGGGGCGGGGGGCGGGCCGAGAGGACGGTCGGACGGCCGGCCGCAGCGGGTCCCGCGAGCCGGCACCTGCTCCCGGGGGTGAGGGGCACGGCGGGCGGGAGAGAGGGGCGGGGGCAGCGCTGGCCCGGGGGGTGCGCCCCGCGGAGGGAACCCCACGCGCCCCACGGGCCGGTCCTGAGCGGGACGGGAGTGAGTCAGCGGTCGGCGCGCCACCGCGACTTCCCCACGTTCCAGCCCCTCGGCCCGGGGCGGAGCCTGGCACCTCGCGGAGGAGCCGGGCTGGCCGCTGGCGGGTGAATGAGAGGCTGCGCGGGGAGAGCGGGCGGGCACGGCAGGGGCGGCGCCGCGCCTCGCACTGGGGACCGCGGAGCGCCCCGTCGCGCCTCCGAGGAGCGTCACGCCGGACGAGGCAGCGCGGTGGGGGACGCGGACGCGCCCTGGGGAGCGGGAAGGCGGGGAGAGGCGGGTGCGGGGCGCGGAGGCCGGCGCCGGCGGAAGGGCTGGGGCACCGGCCTCCGCTCGGAGAAGTCGCCTCGGACCCCCGCGCGCGGGGACCGTTTGGACGTGACCGCCCCCCGTCTCGCCGCCCATTCACCCAGCCGGGCCTCGCCCCGCTGCCGCCGCCACACCTCGCTCCCTCCTCCCGCCCCGTTTCCACTCCGCCTGCAGCCCACGCCTCACGGCCACCCCGGCCGCCGCGGCCCGCTCCGCACCTCACACACAGCTCGCAGGCCGCAGCCGCCATCTTCGCGCGCCCGCGCGCGCGTGCGCCCGCCCCGCCCCCAAGCGCCGTGCCCACGTGACCGCTTCCCGACGGGCGCGTGGACGGGGCTCTGCGTCACGTGACGGCGGGGCGGAGCCAAGATGGCGCCTCCCTTAGCGCTTCAGGTCCCGCGGCCGCGGCGCCCGGGGCTGTGATGAAGGCGGCGGAGGGGCAACTTCTGCGCGGTCGGCTGGAGATGGTGGAGGGGCCCCGGGCGCCGGCTCCCAGGCGTCGGACAGCGAAGGTGCCGGCCGCGTGAGGCTGCGGCTCTCCGCCCGGCAGGGCTTGAGCGGCTCAAAGTCCAGGGTGTCCGTAGTCACCCCGGGGCGTCCGGGTCCCGGGTCTGGGAGACATGACCCGGCAGCGCGCCGCCGGGGTCGTCCCGGGGGCCGGAGCGCCGCCGAGCGGGGCGGTGCTGGCCGAGGCGGCGGTGGTGTTCGCCGTGGTGCTGAGCCTCCACGCAGTGGTGATGGACCGGTACTCGTGGTGCGCCGTGGCCCTGGCGGTGCAGGCCTTCTACGTGCAGTACAAGTGGGACCGGCTGCTGCAGCAGGGGGGCGCCGTCTTCCAGTTCCGAACGTCCGCCAACAGCGGCCTGCTGCCCGCCGCCATGGTCATGCCCTTGCTCGGCCTGGTCATGAAGGAGCGCTGCCAGGCCGCCGGGGACCCCCACTTCGAGCGCTTCGGGATTGTGGTGGCGGCCACGGGCATGGCGGTGGCCCTCTTCTCGTCGGTGCTGGCGCTGGGCATCACCCGCCCGGTGCCCACCCACACGTGCGTCCTGTCGGGTTCGGCCGGCTGCGTCATCACGTACGTCCTGAAGCACTCGCTGCGGGTGGGCGAGGTCATCGAGGTCCTGGAGGTCCTGCTGATCTTCGTCTACCTCAACATGATCCTGCTGTACCTGCTGCCCCGCTGCTTCACCCCCGGGGAGGCCCTGCTGGTGCTGGGCGGCATCAGCTTCGTGCTCAACCAGCTCATCAAGCGCTCGCTGGCCCCGGTGGAAAGCCAGGGGGACCCGGAGGACTTCCTGCTGCTGGTGGCCGTGACGGGCATGGTCCTCATGGGCGTCGCCTTCAGCGCCCTCTTCGTCTTCATGGACTCGGGCACCTGGGCCTCCTCCATCTTCTTCCACCTCCTGACCTGCGTGCTGGGCCTCGGCGTGGCCCTGCCCTGGCTCTACCGGCTCCTCCGCAGGAACCCCGTGTTCTGGCTTCTGGAATTCCTCTTCCAGACGGAGACGCGCCTCTACCTCCTGGCCTACTGGTCCCTGCTGGCCGCCCTCGCCTGCCTGGTGGTGGTGTGCCAGAACGCCAAGCGCTCGTCTTCCGAGTCCAAGAAGCACCAGGCCCCCACCATTGCCCGCAAGTATTTCCACTTCATCGTGGTGGCCACCTACGTCCCAGGTATCGTCTTGGACCGGCCGCTGCTCTACGTGGCGGCCACGGTGTGTCTGGCCGTCTTCGTCTTTCTGGAGTACGTGCGCTATTTCCGCATCAGGCCCCTGGGCCACCCGCTGCGGAGCCTCCTCTCCCTCTTCCTGGACGAACGGGACAGCGGGCCCCTCATCCTGACACACATCTACCTGCTCCTGGGCATGTCCCTTCCCATTTGGCTGATCCCCAGACCCTGCACACAGAAGGGCAGCCTGGGGGGAGCGAGAGCCCTGGTGCCCTACGCCGGCGTCCTGGCTGTGGGCGTGGGTGACACTGTGGCCTCCATCTTTGGCAGCACCATGGGGGAGATCCGCTGGCCCGGAACCAAAAAGACTTTCGAGGGCACCATGACGTCGATATTCGCCCAGGTCATTTCTGTAGCTCTCATCGTAATCTTCGACAGCGAAGTGGACATAAACCACAGTTACGCTTGGATTTTGGGATCCATCAGCACAGTGTCCCTCCTGGAAGCATACACTACGCAGATAGACAATCTCCTTTTGCCTCTCTATCTCCTGATACTGCTGATGGCCTAGCTAAGGTGCAGAAGGGGAGAAGGAAACAGGGACATGGAGAGAACAAATGGTCCCCACCGCAGCCAGCCACTTGGGCACAAAGAAGCAAGGGGTGAGAGGCAGATTTGATTTTTCAGTTGATTCAGATTCAAAATAAAAATTAAAGCTCTCCTGGTTTTAGTTTCGCTGATATTAAAAAGCAAAAGGACAGCCCAGCTGGTGTGGTTCATTGGTTGAGCATCGAATTATGAACCAGGAGGTCACAGTTTGGTTCCTGATCAGGGAACACGCCCGGGTTGTGAACTTGATCCCCAGTGGGGGGTGTGCAGGAGGTAGCTGGTCAATGATTCTCTCTCATCATTGATGTTTCTATCTCTCCCCCTCAAAATGAAAACATATTTTTAAAAAAAAGACTTAAAGGATGGTGCAACGACTCAACTTGAGTGTGCCATGGGGCCCTGCCTCTCATCTTGCAATCCTCAGCGGGGGCGGGAGTGGAAACTGGAGGCCATATTGCATAATGGTTAACACTTCAGACTCTGTCAAACTAAACTGGTCGATCTTTGGCTGTACCACTTCTTTTTTAAAAAATATATTCTTACTGATTTCAGAGAGGAAGGAAGAGGAAGAGATAGAAACACCAATAATGAGAGAGAACCATTGATCGGCTGCCTGCAGCACACCCCCTCCTGGGTTTTGAGCTCGCAACCCGGGCATGTGCCCGGGAATCGAACCTGGGACTCTTCAGTCTGCAGGCCAACGCTCTACCCACTGAACAAAACTGGCCAAGGCAGCTGTACCATTTCTTAACTGTGTGACTGGCTTCACCATTCTGTGTGAATGACACATCTCACATGGTTCAGGGTTCAGGCTCTGGAGAAGGGCCGTGCGCAAATGACAGAGTCCGAATGACAGAGTCGAGACAAGAAATAATAATGTGGAAATTGGGGGGCAGGCGGGAGCCCAATGCAAGAGGAAGGACCCCGCTTGTGCTCTGGCCTTGCCATCCTTTTATTCAGTCTGGGAGACACCCATAGCCCTGAGGCAGGCAAGTTCCGGGAACAGGCAGCCTCTCTCCTCAGTAAGGACGGAGGTGACTCTCAGGTGGGGAAGATGCCTCAGCTCCCATTGTCTGACTAAACAGTGGGTGCCCAGCTCTGACCTCTGCCAGGGCTCAGGGGTCACCAGCCTTCCGGGCTCCTTGTCCTCACCTCTCTGCCGGAGAAGGCAAGAGGCGGCTTCCCACAATCCTGGGCCTCAGTTCTCTACAAGATGGGAATGGCAGCCCGCACCTCAGAGTGCTGTGAGGATCTGATGAGGTGAGGGGTGTATGTGTCCAGCCCGGGCCCGCACATCAGAAGCCATCGGTAAGGGAAAGGGTCATCTTTACGCAAGGCCAGTCCTCAGCGAGCCAGTGGTTGTACTTCCGTTGGTTATCCTCGGAGACCAGAGTGACCTTGGCTTGATCTGGAGAAGAACCGAAGAGGAAAGCAGCCAAGTGCGTGTGGTTCCTCCCCTGTGGGCTGGGAAGAGCGTACTGCATGTGAGGAGGGGCTGGGGGAAGAGAAGCAACTTCTCCCCGCTTTCACCCAGCCTGGCAGGGAGGGGCGAGGACTTGAGCCCACTCAGGCCGGGAGCCAGGAGGGGAGCTCTGGGGAGCTCATGGGATTACTGCCACGTCCTTTCCCTCAGAAAAGTATGAAGACAAACCTTCGGGGCTCAAAGGCTTGACAAACCCCTTCTCTCAGACTCCCTCCCGCTGGCTACAGGAGGAGGCCACGTGTCGGGGAAGAGCGGTGGCTTTGCCTCGCCTCCTTGAGGTCTTGGGAAAGGGCTCTGTCCTTTGAGCCTTGGCGTGTCCATGCACACAGTGGGGGCTGGAAACAAGGTCACAAACGCATACGGCCGCTGAGGCCAGGCAGGTAGTGCAGTGACAGGACGGGAAGTGGGATGCGGAGAGCACGCTCCTCCTCTAAAGCTCAGCCAGCCGCCAGCATGCCAGAGCACTGGCCTGGTGCTGTTCACCTGTTCTTTCACGGAAGCATAGCAATCCTATTTTGTGAAATCACTCAATTTTAAGAAATGTTTATAAAAATGCCAAGGTGCCCTCGTTGGTTTGGCTCAGTGGATAGAGCGTCAGCCTGGAGACGGAAGGGTGCCGGGTTCGATTCTGGTCAAGGGTACATGCCCGGGTTTCAGGCTCCATCCCCAGTAGGGGGCGTGCAGGAGGCAGCCAATCAATGAGTCCCTCTCATCATTGATGTTTCTCTATCCCTCTCCTCTCTGAAATAAATACATTTTTTAATAATAAATAAAAATGCCAAGGCCCAGACAAAACACAACTGTGGTCTGCAATCAGCTAGTAGCCCCTGATTTGCAATCTCCAGGCCAGACCCTAACTAAACAGGGTCTGGATTTGGTAGTTGTTCCTGCAAAAGGTCTGGGTGCCTGCCAGCCAATCCCAAGCAGCAGGGACCCATGGAGGCCTTAGGAAGGGCCTGGCCTGAGGTTAGGAAGATATTTGGTCACTGAACCAGGACCAGAATCTGGGACTAGATTCCCAGTCCTGGTGGTCTTTCCCCCTCCGCAGATGAGGAGCGCAGGCTGTGGGTCAGGCTGAGCTCCTGAACAACTGAACAGCTGCGTGACCTGCACAGGTCGTTTGTCCCGTGAACGTGGATGGTAAGAACACCTTCCTCAAAAGTCCATTGGGGAAGGACTCAGTGAGACACAACAGGCGAGAGCTCTTAGCACAGCGATGCCCACTGTGCCCGCTACATGTGACCTGTTAGGAAAATCACAGACCTCAGCAGGCAGGGCTGGGTTGTCTGGGACGGTTTTCAGCAGGGCCCTCATTTTGACAATATGTCTGCTTGGGGAAAAAGGGTCGAGAAGCTGTACTGGGAAGTCATTTTTATTCAGTGCCTTGTACTGTAATAGTGTTCTGTCTGAGGGGAGAAGAGGAGGAAGCTGGCAGAGGAATGGCCACTTTCGTAGCTAAGAGGCTGCCTAGGGAGCTTGTGTCCGGGCAGCGGGGAGGTTCCTGCTTCCGGGCTGCCACCTCTTGCCTGCCTGTCGGCAGGGCTCAGGGGCACAGACACTGGCAGAAGGAAAGCTCAGGAGGAGAGATGGGACTTCCCCGCTGCAGCTGGGTGGTTGGCAGGCGCTGGTGTTTGCAGCCACAGCTTCCCGGGAGGGGGCCGTGCCCAGGCCCACTGGAGCCTTTAGGTGTACAGTGGGGGAAAGGGCAGCTCAGCTGTTGGCTGGAGCCTGCAGGAGACAGAGGAGATGACCTCGAGATGTCAGTGTCACCGCTCCCCCCAGCCTCCAGGACCTCTTTAGGGGACTGGGATACACCCTCCCTGCCACCTACCAGTTCTCCGGGCTCCAGGTGGTGCCAGAGGCCTCCATGAGGTGGAAAGTGTAGGCCTGGCGCGAGCGGTCAGAGAGGTTTGCCTCGCTCTTGTGCACCACTTCTCCGTGGATTAGGACCAGGGCCCCTGGCGGGGACACAGCATCGAGAAGGGACATGGCCCTGCAAGGCTCGAGCAGTTTTGTGGCTTGCGCACCTCCCCATCCGTTCTCATCATGAGGGCCTGCACCTGCCTTGGGATCTGAGGCTGTGTTGTGGGACATGGGTTCCCTGGGATCCAGTCCCTCCTGGGAGGCCTGTGCCCTTGGCCAGCTTTCGCAAGGGCATCCCCCTGTGGTGTTTGCAGAACCAGGCAGAGCTGGGCTGGTTGCCTGGGATCTGGCCAGTGAGGGCTGCGTTGGACCTCAGTTCTCCCTTTTCCAAAAGGAAGAGGGGGCACTAGGAGCTGGCATCTGGAGCACTTGCTGTGTACCACACAGGTTCTGTGTGACACCTTAGGTACATCTCACCAGCTTCCCCACTTCCCATCTGGAGAGACTGAGGCTCTGGGAGATTCAGTCATTTGCCCAGAGTGCCTAGAAATAGCAGAACCTGGAGTCTAGTCTGATCGGGAGACTTGGAATTGATCCCACTGCTTCCCGGTTTCCCAGTATCCGGTAACCTCTCATTCTGTGACTTCACAGCACACCGGTGAGTGCGGGCTCAGAGCCAGCAGAGACCCACGGGCAAGGCCACAGGGCCCCGCCTCCCTGCCCCCTGCGTCCCGCCTACCTCTCTGCACTGGTGCAGGCACAAAGAGGCTGTCATCCCGGTCTGGCTCTGACCCCAGGAAGGTGATGCCAGGCACCGAGCCAGCAGGAGCCCGGACCATCCTTCTCGCCACTCCACCTGCAGAGCAAGATGGAGCCTTTGGTCCTTCTTTTTCCCGGGTTCCTCTCCTGTGGCGGGTGGGAGACAGGTGTCCTTACTGGTGTGTGAGCCAGGGATGAACCACAGGCAGCCGTTCTCCAGTGTGGCATCCTCCAGGGCAATCCATACGCCCAGCACGCGGCCCAGGGGCTCCGTGTACAGGAAGGTGGCGTCCTGGTGAGAGGTGACTGCGGCAGGCCCGCCGGGGCATGAGGAGTTGGGCCCCACTCACCTTGGGCTTTTTCCCCCAGGCCCCCATCCTCTCCAAGCCCTCCAGGCCCAGCTTTCCCAGGATCGGTTAGAATTTTGCCGCTTCCTGGCCTGGAGACTCTGAACAAGAGATTTCCCTTCTCAAAGCTTCAATTTCCTAAACTGTCAAGTGGTCCCAGCACTAACATGCCTCATGGGATTGCTGGAGGATTTCATGATGTGTGAAAGGTGCCGATGCTGACTTGGAATTACTTGCTAAAAATTGGAGGTGGAAGAGGGAATAAATGGTGATGGGGGAAAAATTAAAAAGCAGCTGCTATCTCCCTAGCTGGTTTTGCTCAGTAGTTAGAGCGCTGGCCCGCAGACTGAAGGATCCCAGGTTCAATTCCAGTCAAGGGCACATACCTTGGTTGCAGGCTGGATCGCTGGTCAGGGTCCCGTGAGAGGCAACCAATCCTGTCTCTCTCACATCAACGTTTCTCTGTCTCTCCCCCTCTCTCTAAAAATCAATGGAAAAATATCCTCAGGTGAGGATTGACAAAAAAAAAAAAGTAGCTGCTATTTAACTCCAGCCAGGTAACCAGGGCCACTGTCCTTAACCAGGGACAAGCACTCCAGTCACAGACGAGTCACCCACAGGGTGTAAGTCTGGGGAGTTGAGCACAAAGTGTGTGTGGGCGGGGGCAACAGCGCGCATAAGCGCCCCTCCCTGCTGCTGGGGCTCATCAGGATGGGGACCACTGACCAAGGGCCTTTGTCTTGGTGACAACCAAGTGAAGCAGTACTAGTCTCTCTTCCTTCTGAGCACCAAACTGTAAGGGGGACGTTGACAATCCAGACAACGTCAAGAGAAAGGTGTCCTTATGGAGGCATCCCAAAACACTTGGAGAAGGAATGGCTGAAGGAAATGGGGGTGCTGGACTTGGGGAGGGGGTGGCCACCGTCAGGGACAGTCCTCTGACCGAATGGAGGAGGTTGTCACGAGGAGGCCAGCTTGGGCTCATGTAAGAAAGGAACAGGCTGCCTGTGAGTCGGTGGCTCCCCATCACCAGAGTATTTGAGCAGAAGTGGGTGACTGCCCACGAGGGGGGCCATAAAGGGTATCTGTGCATCCGGGGGGGTTGGAATTAATCTGTTTCTATGCTGAGTCAGTACTCCAGGGAATTTACTAAGAACACAGGTTCCCAGGCCCTGGCAGCCCTACTGACTCATGATCTCAGGGAAAGGGGCCCGGGAATCTGTACTAAGCCAGCGAGGAGTGCGTCCAGGTTCGGGAACCACTGTGCGGGGACTCCAGGATGCCCCCCAACCCACTTCTCCAGGAAGGACCAGAAGGCGGCTTCTCTTCCCCGGCCCATGGACATCGCGGCAAGCGCCTTCCCGCCCTCGGAAGACCCAGCAGCCACCAACGTCCCAGACCTCCCGCCATGGCCTCTGCTGGGCATACTGCGCGCTCTGGGCTCACCTTCGCCGCCAATGTCAGGTTGCTGCAAGAGAGAGGAAGAGCCAGGTGAGACCAGAGGAGGGCAGGCGGGAAGAGGCCGCCCTGAGTTTGTGGGAGCTCTTCCCTGGCACAGGTGTTTTCCTCCAAGGATTTCCCATCAGCACCCATTTATCGGGCACCTCCAGTGTGCCAGGCCCTGGAGGGCTGCAAAGAGAAAAACCGCCCTGCCCTACAGGACACTCCCAGTCTGACCATGCACAAGCCTAGAGAAACATGAGGCAGAGGTGAGGGGCAGCCACAGAGCCCGGGACCCAGGCCAGTCCCTCTCCTCCCAAGGGAGCTGGAAGGCTTCTTGGAGGAGGTGGTACTGAGTGGAGTCTTGAAAGCTGGGAGCCAAGCATTTCAACAGCCAAAGGGAATAGGTGTCCTAGGATCCCTGTCCCTCCTACCACCACATTTTAACAGCGCCAGCTGAATGCCAGGTGCCCTAGTCAGAGAAGACCGATTTTACATGTTCTTCCCCCAACAGTAACCTGGGAAGCCATTTTTGGCTCCCCAAAAAGGAGGGGCTTGGTATGAGCATTCTGCTCATTTTATGAAGGGTAAACTGAGGCCTGGGGACGCCGGGGAGCTCACCTTGAAGATGTACATGCTCTGCACCACCACAGGCATCTGGAGGCCCAGACTTCTGGCCAAGGCCTGGAAGGGGGCAGAGATCCACTGCCAGCTGAGCCACACTCACTTCTGGCCAATCCTCCCCCCTCGCCCTCCCCCCTCTGCTAACCTGCATCTTGGGCGAGTGTGTGACACACTTGAAGACAGGGTCATGGGCGTGCAGAGCTGCAGGACAGAGGTGGGCTGATGGGCCAGTCCCCAGCCCCCACACATCCCCCCACGCCTAGCCTTGGCCATCCACACTCAGACTTTGTCCTCACTGACTCTGTGCATTAAAGCTTCCTGCTTGTTCGTAACGAAGGAGTGGGCCCCACAGACAACTTCACCCCATCACAGGTCCCCTCCCACCCATGGCCTTATTCTTGACCTTCCGGACATCTGAGAATCACCCAGCCCTGCCGCCCCACTCCTCAGAGGACACTCCAGGGGCTCTCGGGCCCATCACGTGACAGTCTCAGTATTGCCACTCACTCTATGTGACTTCTCTCCTGTAAGCCTCAGTGTGCTCCTCTGCACAATGGGACTAGAAGGCCTGCCCTGCTTCCCACGCTGCCCAGGACTCACCGGGCAACTCATGCAACCACAGCCCAGGGCCTACACTCGGTAGGCACTCCTCTCAATATTGGCTGTTGTTACAAAAAACTCCGTGTGTGTGTGTGTGTGTGTGTGTGTAATGTTATATGTCAATTATACCTCAATATGTCAATTTTTAAAAAGTGAGGGTTGAATGTACTCAATGCCACTCAGATGTACACTTGAAAATTGTTACAATGGTAAAGTTAATGTTTATATGTATTTTATGACAATTTTTTTTACAAAACTACAATGATATAACTTCAAATTTAAAAATAAGCAATATAGCCCTGCTCAGATTACTAAGTTGGTTGGAGCGTTTCATACACCAAAAGGTTGCGGGTTCGATTCCAGGTCAGGGCACATACCTAGGTTGCAGGTTTGATCCCTGGTCAGGATGCATATGGGAGGCAATGGATTGATGTTTCTCTCTCCCATCAATGTTTCTCTCCCTCTCCCCCTTCCTCTCTCTCTCAAAATCAATAAAAACCTTTCCTCAGGTGAGGGTTAAAACAAAATAATAAGCAGTCTACAAAATAGATTATAATGTATCAGACTGAAAAACCAAAACCAAAACACCAGTCTCCTAGCTTCTTTTGGGGTCTCAGAACAGGGACCATGTCAACAGCTTAGGTGCTCCTTAAGGAGACTCCAGGAAGCCTGGGACCCAGGAGCCCCATGCCCAGGGCCTGGGTCATCCCCAGACTGGGGAGCTGAGGGGTCTGCCTATGCCCAAGTGTCGGGGGGTACTCTGTAGACCCCCCCTTCCCAGTGCCATGTGATTAGCATCACAAGGTGCAGAGGAGCAGGGGGCACTGCTGTCAGAACTGCCACTTGCCTGGCCACTAGCCTACTGAATGCTTTGGGTGACACCCCTAAACCCTCCAGGCCTCAGTTTACTCAGGTCCTTTCCCCAAGGTGCCTACTTACCGTGGCCAATTTTGTTGATGGCTTTCTCTGGGGGGACCACGAAATTTCCTGTGACACAAGGAACAGGTACAGGCTGAAGAGCTAGAGTCCAGTCTCCCCTGGGTAGCGTCCCGCCCCGGGGGCAGATACCCGAGTGCAATGTACCTCCACCCCTAGGGCCCCAGCTCCGAACCTTTCTTGTCAAAAACACCTTTCTCAAAGAAGAATCGAATCTTGTCGCCGCTGCTCAAGAAATAGTCTGTGCTGCCCTGTGGAGGGGGGACATCAGAGGGACTGCGTGAGCACCGCGGGGTCAGAGGTGGGCCTGGCGAGGAAGGAAGAGGACGCACGTGCTTCCCACCCACAGGGCTAGCGACCCCGTGGTGCTTCTCAAACCTGCCCACCGAGGTAGAAGGGAGTGGCAACCCCAGGGGTCGGGGAGCTACAAGCATGACATTTCTTAGAAACCTCTTAAGTCCCATGACTCAGCCTCGATATGGTGTGATTCCTAACAGGCGCTGGAACCAAACAGGCCTGGTGCCCAGATAGCTTTGGGCCGCTGGTCGTGCCTCTCAGAGCCTCCGTGTCCTCATGCAAAGGGGAAAAACAACAGAACTGACTTCCAGGGAATGTTGGGGGCTTTAGGCAGAGGCTGAAGCTCACGGCAGCAGAGAGCACAGACCCTGGAGCCAGAACACGTGGGTTTCAATCCCAGCTCTGCCGCTGACTGCTGTGTGACTGTAACCACTTACTGAACCTCTCTGGCTTAATTTCCTCACAAGATACAGTTGCTATTACGGTGCCTATCTCATGGCGGGGGGTGGGCGGTGGGTGGGTTGTAAGGATCCTGAGCAGGTATATTCGAAGCACTAGGACAGTCCTTGGAGTGCTGTTACGTGACATGTATCTGCTTTTGTTATTATTACTGCTGCTGAGTAGAGAACACGCCTCAAGGGCATGGTTACATGCTGGATAAATGTGAGCTGTTACTATTCCATGTTCTTAACCTCCCCCTGTTAATTTCAATATTGTGTTTCCAATTTCTTAGCATCATATGAAAATGATGTTCCAGAAAGATGTCCCCTTGCTTTCCTGTGGCGTTAGCCACCCTTGGCCGCCACCTCCCTGCCTTTCAGCACGGCAAAGGAGTGGAGTTGGGTGGCACCAACCCCCACATGTGGATTCCTGCCCCTGCTTTACAGGTGTCTACATGGCTCCACTTGGTGACCTGCCCCGCCCCTTCAAAGCCTTTCTCACTGAAAAGTAAAAGTGTTTTGTTTTTTTCAACATTCTTAGCTTCTCTGCATCAGGATCGGGGGAGGGAAACAAGTCAGGGAAGCATAACTGACATTAATGATATTGAAGGCAATGATGCTAACTGTGTGAAAGGTTTTTACTTTACTCATTCATTCATGAGAATTCCCTGAGCCACGCAGATGTGGACAATAATAAATGCTGAGATGAACCTGCAGCTGGATGCAAAGCTGACCCATCTGCAGGGCAATGAGCGCATTCTGAGTAACTGTAATCAGTGCAGGGCACTGAATCATAATTGCATCCTGCTAGACCCAACTCATACCCATTTCTATAGACAGTTATCTCCTGTGCCTCGTGATCAGTTCTTACAACTTAGAGTTGTAAAATAACTCAAAGACAACGAGAGGTGGAGGAGATCAGCTGGGAGGGCTGGACAGGACACCCTGTCATCTTTTTTTTTTAAATATGTTTTTATTGCCCTGGCCGGTGTGGCTCAGTGGATAGAGCGTCGGCCTGCGGACTGAAGGGTCCCAGGTTCGATTCTGGTCAAGGGCATGGACCTTGGTTGTGGGCACATCCCCAGTCGGGGGCGTGCAGGAGGCAGCTGATGGATGTTTCTCTCTCATCGATGTTTCTAGCTCTCTATCCCTCTCCCTTCCTCTCTGTAAAAGATCAATAAAATATATTTTTTAAAAATATGTTTTTATTGATTTCGGAGAGAGGAAGATAGAGAGAGAGAAATATCCATGAGAGAGAAACATGGATCAGCTGCCTCCTGCACGCTTCCTACTGGGGATCAAGCCCACAGCCCTGGGCATGTGCTCTGACAGGGAATGGAACCAGCAACCTCCTGGCGCACAGACAATGCTCAACCAACTGAGCACACTGGCCGGGCTCATCGTTTTTTAATTTCAAAGTCATTCACAAGATTAGTAGTGAATACCGAGGGTTTACTGAGTACCAGGCGCTGTGCCGAGCTACTTGCAAGCGTCATAAGCCGAGATATGCGCACTTGCTTCTCCCGTCCTCCACCCCCGCCCCTCACTGGTCTCTGGAGCATTCTCAGAAGGCAGCGTGGAGAGCACAGGATTTAGCCCCCTCGCTCCTGGGAGCCTTTAAGTGACGCTGGACACAGGAACCCTGTCTCTGTTCCCCCAAATAGAAGGCTGCAGTGCTGACAAATGAAACTAACCTGTAGAGCAGCGGTTCTCAACCTGTGGGTCACAACCCTTTAGGCAGTCAACGACCTTTTCACAGGGGTCGCCTAAGACCATCCTGCATATCAGATATTTACATTACAGTTCATAACAGAAGCAACATTACAGCTATGAAGTAGCAGCGAAAATAATTTTATGGTTGCATCACAACATGAGGACCTGCATTCAAAGGGCCAGAAGGTTGAGAACCACTGTTTTAGAGGAAATTATCATTCGTAACCCTTTTCCTCAGCAAGTCCCTGTCCTGTTGGTTGCATGGCTTCGGTCATTGATTCCTTTGGTGCCCACCAGGTGGCAGCAGCTCCTCAGCATGCATGTGAGTGAGGCCCATCAGGTAAGGTACCCAGACGACCCGATTTTTAACAATTTGTCCCGCTTCCCGCGTTTTAAAAAAGTCCCGATTTTTGGAAAGAATGCACGACAAGCTAGGAAACAGCGGGAGAACGGGAAGGGAAGATACGGTTTTCGGCGGCCATGTGGCTATTTAGCCAGGATATGAGTTTCATATTATTTTTGTTAATTTTATAATGTTAAACTTCAATAATAACCAATAATTGTTGAGAACTGATTATCAAGAAACAAGATGGCGGCATAGGGTAGACACCGCATATGCAGCTGTGAACAACTATTTCAGAAAAACCACGAAAAGAACACACGGACACCACTCGCACCCGCAGGACAGCTGGCTGAGTGAAAATCCTACAACCAGAGAAGAGTCTGAGACTCAGAGCAGCAGCGGAAGCAAAGTACAGAGGTACGGAGGCGCGCGCACGGGCTCGGGGAAGGGCAGATACCGGAGGCCGTGGTTCTTTTCCAAAACAGAGAGAGCCACAAGCTCCCAGCGGCTCTGAACTCCAGCTCCAGACGAGTTTTGGAGGTC
>PVJC01035033.1:0-18468 GCA_004026665.1 Murina feae
AGGAGGAAGATGAGGAGGAAGAGGAGGAGGAGGAGGAGGAGGAGGAGGAGGAGGAGGAGGAAAAAGGTAAAAATAAAAAGTATGAACAACAAAGTGACAACAAATACATATCTATCCACAAGTGAATGTAACAAGCCAATAGAAATATCTGATTAACAGAATAAACTGGTGAATAGAATAGAAGTAAGGGGATAGAAAGGGAATGGACTGACAATTCTCAGGGGGAAGGGGGCATCAACGGTATGGGAAGCGACTGGACAAAAACCTTAACATTTGTGGATGAAGACAGTGGTGGGAGTAAGGACACGGGGTGGGGGGGAACAGTTGAAGGGTAGCTATGGTGGTTAAAAAAAAGGAACATCTGTAATAATCTGAACAATAAAGATCTAATAAAATAAATAGATAAAGATAAAAAAGTACCATCCATTTATTGGTGTTAATTTTGTAATCTTCCACATTGCTGAATTCATTTATTAAATCTGGGTTGTGTGTGTGTGTGTGTGTGTGTATGTGTGTGTGTGTGTGTGTAGTCTTTAGGGTTTTTCAATTATAATATCACTAGGGGCCCGGTGCACAAAATTCATGCACTGGGCGGAGGGGGGGGTGTTCCTCAGCCCAGCCTGCCCCCTCTTACAGTGCGGAACCCCTCAGTGAATGTCCTACTGATAGCTCCAGTCTGGTCAGCGCCGTGTGAGTATGTGTGTGTGTGTGTGTGTGTGTGTGTGTGTGTGTGTGTGTGTCCCGGGGGGCCTGCCCCCAGCTGCACTGTGGAGACTCATAGCAGGCACCCTGTGTGTGTGTGTGTGTGTGAGTGAATGTGTGTATCCCTGCTCAGGGCCGTCCCCCAGCTGCATCTGAGGCTTGGAGCAGTGCACACCATGGAGGCTTGGAGTAGGTACCCCTCTGTGTTGATCTCTCAGGCTCTTGGCCTCGCCTGCATGTTGTTCTCTCCCGTGAGCTGTTGCCAGGTCTGGGTGCTGCCTGCTGGCCACATTTGCCTGCTCCCCGATCTCACCACTAGTGACCCAGAAGCAGGCCACCGGTGACCTGGAAGCAGGCCACCGGTGACCCTGAAGCAGGATAAAACTGACTCTCCAACATCCCCGAGGGGTCCCAGATTGTGAGAGCATGCAGGCCAGGCTGAGGGATCCTGGCCTGGCCCCGCTTGCCTGCTCCCCAATCTTGCCCCCGCCACCAGGAAGCAGGATCTCATCCCGGCTACTGCGAAACAGCCAGGCCCTGCTTGCACACTGCCCTATGGCCGGGCCAGCCTTACCTCCTCTACAATCTTGCCCAGTGTGAACAGGAAGCAGCCATACCCGCCTGCATGCTGCCCCTCAGCCCTGCCTGCTCCACGATCTCACCCCAGCTACCAAGAAGCAACCAGGCCCCGCCTGTGCACTGCCCTGTGCTGGTCCAGCCTTGGCGACTCCCCAATGGCCACAGTGACCCCCGATCAGCCCTTTCTGAGGGTTGCCTGCTGGCAGTGCTTGCCTGCTCCAGGGCAGCAAGACCTGCTCACAGGTTGCCAAAGCAATGCCTGCTGGGCTCACGTTGCCAGGGTGACACTGCCAGCATCCTGCCCCATTGCTATGGGCTACCATTTTTGTCTCAGAGTGATGGTTAATTTGCATATTACTCTTTTATTAGATAGGATGTCTTCCATAAATAATAAGAGTTTTACTTCCTCCTTTACAATTTGGATGCCTTTTGTGTCTTATTGCTGTGGCTAGGACTTCAGTACTATGTTGAATAAGGGTAGTGAAAGCAGGCATTTCTGTTTTGTTCCATTTATTAGGGGAAATTCTTTATGTTTTTGTTCATTGAGTATGATTCTGGCTGTAGGTTTGTCATACGTGTCCTTTATTATGTTGAGATATGAGCCCTCTTCTCCCACTTTGCTGAGAGTATTTATCAAAAGTGGATGTTGGGTTTTTTGAATGCTTTTTCTGAATCTATAGATGTGGTCATGTTAGTTTTGTCTTTCCATTTGTTTATGTGATGTATCATGTTTATTGATTTGTGAATATTGTATCAGCCTTGCATCCCTGTATGAATTCCATTTGGTCATGGTGTATGAGCTTTTTAGAATATCATTGAATCCAATTTGCTAATATTTTATTGAGGATTTTTGCATCTATGCTCATCAAGGATATTGGCCTGTAATTATCTTTCTTAGGAGTGTCACCTGGTTTTGGAATTAGGATAATGCTGGATTCATAAAAAGAGTTTGGAAGTGTTCCTTCCTTTTAAAAAAAAAATAGTTTAGGGATCATAGCTGTTAGTTTTTTCTTGAATGTTTTGTCAAACTCCACTGTGAAGGCATCCAGACCAGGACTTTTGTTTGCTGGGAGTGTTTGGACTCCTGCTTGTATTTCCTCAGTTGTTATTGGCCCATTCAGGTGTTCTAATTCTTCCTGTTTCAGTTTTGGGGTACTATGTTTTTCTAGGAATTTGCCCATTTCATCCACATTGTCTAGCTTGTTGGTATATAGTTATTCATAGCACTTTATTAGAATCCTTTTTATTTCTGAGATGTCGGTTGTTACTTTTCCAATTTCATTTCTGATTTTACTTACTTTGGTCCCCTCTCTTTGTTTCCTGATGAGTCTGCTAATGGTTCATCAATATTTTTTATCTTTTCAAAGAACCAGCTCATGGTTTCACCAAGTCCCATTCCTGAGTGATGAAATGTTCTGTAGTCACCAGAGCCATCAATCAGGAGGGGACCAGGGGAGACACACAGATGTCAGGAAGCAGTGCATGACTTGGGGATGCCCTGCAGACACAGTGGGTTCTAATGGCTCCTGGAAACCCACCAATGAACAAGGAGGGAAGTGTGGGAGGTCTCCTCCGTCCTGCAGACTTGAGTGAGGTGAAGGTGGAACCACCACAGCACCTATAACATGGAGGCTGGGAAATGCTGTGATAGAGCAACAACCCAACAAGCAGCCTCGATCTGGGTTATTATCCTGTCTGAGCCCTCAAAGGACTGATGTACAGAGAATCCAACACTGGCTTATGAAATGTCAAACTTTTGCCCATGATTTTAAGCAAAAAAGATTGGAAAACTGTAAAGCTGTTAATCTCCTTCAACAAGAGATTTCCCATGTCAGCTGCTTGTTGAAATGAGATGATTTCCAATGAAGCACGTTAAACGTCCCTATGAAACTGCACCTCACAGGATACACACACTGCTGTCATCTCACATCAGTGCAGGTGTGACACCTTTGGGGAGAGAGCTGAGGTCATTTCCTGTGGCACCAGAAACAGCAGGTCCTGGCACGCACAAGGGAGGTGACCAGGAAGCAGCCCTCAAGGGCCCTTTGCACCATCCAGATGGGTGCATCCAGCTTCCACTGTCCGAGGGAGATGCTCATGTTTTGTTTACTGTGGGTCTGTCAGAAGGAAGGGCCCTGTGGGGACAGGTGGGCATGTGGGTCAGACCCGAGCTCAGCACACAGGGGTCTGGGCTGTGCTGGGGTCTCTCTCGGTGGGAAAGTTTCCAACCACAGGCCAGTGAGAGCACTGAGGATGGTCTCTGTGGAGAAAGAGAAGCAGGAAATACAGGAACGCGGGGAGGAGAGTCCCCATCACTGCCCACATGTCATCTGCCAGCAGCAGTGTTACCCCCTCCTCTGGGGTCTGCAGTGAGAAAGCGGGAAATTAGAGCCTCAGAGAAAGAGCAGGAGCCCTCCCTGGAGGCAGCTGAGAGCTTGAGAGGAAATCCCTGGGCTCAACAGGAAGGCCCTTCCCTCCCACCTCCCTCTGCCCCTGCTCCTGGGGCTGCTGTCTGTGCTGTGGGTCCTGAGCGCCCCCTGGTGTTCAGAGCGCCTCCTGCAGCCCAGCCCTTCTGAATCCTCAGGGAGGTTTGTGTCTGGGCTCACACTGACTTCCCCTCACTGTGTGTCTTGCACAGTAATACACGGCCGTGTCCATTTGCAGATAAAGCGTGTTCTTGGCGTTGTCTCTGGAGATGGTGAAGCGGCCCTTCACAGAGGCGGCATAGTATGTGCTACCACCACCATCACTAATGTATGCGACCCACTCCAGCCCCTTTCCTGGAGCCTGGCGGACCCAGCTCATCCCGTAGATACTGAAGGTGAATCCAGAGGCTGCACAGGAGAGTCTCAGAGACCCCCCAGGCTGCACCAGGCCTCCCCCAGACTCCACCAGCTGCACCTCACACTGGACACCTGCAAACACAGAGACACAAGGTGGACTGAGAGTCACATGGAAGCACAACAGGCACAGGCACAGGTCTCAGCGCCCCCCACTCCTGAGAACGACCTTGAGAAATGATCAGGAGGAAAACACAGCTTGGCACCAAGTCCATGGTGGAGCCGCTGGGGTCCTGTCTCAGGTGCTTGGGTGCTGGGTGTCTCCCCAACATGCTGGGTAAGGGCCTCATTTTATGAGCAGGAGGAAAGCCCCATTTGCATGGAGTCTGCATATTAGGGTGAAGCTGGGACCCTGGGCTGCATGCCTGACTTTGTCATCCTAGAGGTGACCCCAAATGGGAAAGGACTCAAAGATGTTGGACACAAGGGGTCCAGTCCTCAGCCCCATCCGTCCCTTCTTTCCTGAGACCTGTCACCCTGACCCCATCCTTTGGAGCAGCTTCCAGGATTGAGAGTCCTCCCTCCTTCAGGTTTTGATGAGGATGCTGGGTGCTGCCCCAGAGGCATGTGGATGGGGCTTCCTTCTCGCTCTCTTTCACCCGCCGTGGGCAATGTCGCGTTTCTGGGGTTTGGGAATAAGAATTTGCATTGGATGAAATTTTTGTTTTGAGACTGAAAGATTCTCCTTGTAGTCACACCTAAAGGCCTGGCTGTGAACAGGAAGCAGAAATATGTAATTGGACAAGAAGAAGGTAAAAATCACATCTTACACACAGAAATATGTAATTGGACAATGTGTGGTCCCTGCTGTCTGTCACTTGTTGAAACAATTCGGAAGAGACAGGGTTGAATCCCATGTATGTAGCCATTCCAATACTGCGGGCAATATGGGGGAGCAGCAGGTCACCCACAAAAACCTGTTCTGCAGCCCCTATAAGCCTGATGCTTATACTGAGTGAAAGGATACTAGATTATGTGGGAAGTAGGTAAAGGGGCAGGTGACTGGGAGCAGAGGGCTGGGACTTTCAAAGGGCTGATGGGGCCCTGACTGGTTTGGCTCAGTGGATAGAGCATCAGCTTGCGGACTCAAGGGTCCCAGGTTCGATTCCAGTCAAGGGCATGTACCTTGGTTGCAGGCACATCCCCAGTGGGACGTGTGCAGGAAGCAGCTGATCCATGTTTCTCTCTCATCGATGTTTCTAACTCTCTATCCCTCTCCCTTCCTCTCTGTAAAAAATCAATAAAATATGTTAAAAAATGGGGAGGTCTGGCAGGCTGGTTCCTTCAGGAAAGTTGTTCATTTCCAGGATGATGGGCAGCTCCAAATGGGGAGGAGGGGCTGCACTTCAAGGTGAGCTCCCAGGTTCCAGTGTCGCTGCCAGCCAGGTAGAATGTGCCATCTCCAATCAGAATAAACAGTCACTGTGAACAGAGCATGGTTCCCATGTCATGCAATTCTAGCCAGTTCCCCACATTCTATTCCTGCCCCTATAAAAACTCGAACCTCTACATGTGAGGAGGCAGGAGAAGCTGGGCTGGACGCTGTGGTCGTAGCCTCCATCTCTAGTCGGCTATAACTCTCATAAGCACACAGCTGCCTCCCGAAACCACCCATTTCACTCAACTTCCTGCTGTTCATGTGCAAAAGCCCTGTTTTCCAGCCCCTCAAAGTGGGAGAATGTCCATCATTTACACATGGACCCTGGCTGGTGGCGCTCGGTAGCTGGAGCATCACTGCTCATAACAAAGGTATGGATTCACCCTGTCGAGGTATGATGAGGAAAATAAGACATTTGTGAAAGGAAGTAGGAGACCAGCAGCCTGACTCTGTGCCTAGTTAATCAGTATCCCTAATGCACTTTCCTGTTAGCCTATAGTCTAGTCACTGCCCCCTCCTTAATTACCTGGTCTTGCAAGATCCGTTTACCTAATGACTCCCATTTTACAGAGGCCGTAAACCATGAGCCATACACAACCCCCAGAGAGAGTTATCAGCGCTGGCACCAGGCCAGGCCTTTAGGTGTGACTACATAGGCCCCATCCCAGAACACGGGGCGTTTTGCAAAGCCTGAGAAAGGTCCAGAAGTCTGATCCATATCTGGGGGACAAATAAACCAAAGAGTATAAGGGGGGGAGGGGCTTCCTCCATAATGGCTTGCTTAGATTGGGAAACAGGCTCCCCTGAGTTATGGTACTAGTACATCTGGAAATAGATGTGGTTTTTTTTCCTGTATCTCTGGGACTCCTGTGTATTTTCAGGTCACCTGGTAAATTCTGTAACAGTAGCAGGTTTTTAATAATTGTGTGAACTTCCCTCTGCACACGGGGAAGAAATGTGTATGAATGTCTGTTGTAAATGAAGAAAAGACAATATTTTGATATAAGAAATGTCCTAACATGTAGAGAATCTTATCTAATGAGAGGGAATATGCAAATTGACATCACATGTTCACAAAGATGGCAGAGCCCACAGCAGAGGTGGGTTTTCACAATACAAGATGGCTGTGCCCACTGCAGAGGCCAAGTTCCTGTAATGAGCCTTAATGAGCAATCAGCAGGGACCTGAGGCTGCGTGGTGCTGGGCTGGGGCACACGGGTCCTGATGCTGCAGCCCCTCAACTGGATGGGCTTGACAGGGGACTTCCAGCCATGCCCCCCGCCCAGAGAAACTTGACAGGGAACATGAGGCTGTGACTCTACCAGGCAGTGCTTGATGGAGGCCCTGAGGTCGTGCCTCCCTCAAGGCAGGACTTGATGGGGAACATGAGGTTGTGCTCCCCACCCAGTGGGGCTTGATGGGGGAACTCAAGGCATACGTCCCACCCTGACCCAGGCTGAGGACCTCAGGCCGTGGCCCCCACCCTGGAGCTGGCCCAGTGGACCTGAGGTTGTGCTGGGTAACCTGAGGCCACACCCCTGGCCTGGCAGGGCTTGATGGCGGACCTCAAGGAGTGCCCCACCCTGCAGGGCTTGACGAGGGATGTGGGACTGCACCCTGACCCAGCGTAGCTTGACAAGGGGGCAGTTCGTGAGGGTTTGGATCTTGCCCAATGGGAGTGGGGCCAGCTGAGTCTGGGTCTCCTGTGATTTTGAGGCACTGTGGGTGGGCAGGGATTTGGCTTGGGTCCTGTGGTGTGCCCCAGACTCTGACAGGAAGAAGATTTGCTTATACATTTTACTAATTTTCTTTCATCTCTGACACGTTTATTATAGAGAAAGGGAATATTAAAATATTTATTTAATTAATCCCCTTTTAATGTGCATGAATTTCGTACACTAGGCCACTGGTGTTTTGTAAGATTTTATTGGAGCCAAAATGACGACAACTGTGGGGGAGCAAGACCTCCAATGCTCTGGTGAATACATGTTTGCAGCTGCGTTTGTGCATTTGAAGTTAAGGAGGGAAGGTGAGGGGTGACATGGAGGTGGGAGAGAGCAAGGCGGGGACTGGATGCCAGGAGGTTCTCTCTCTCTCTCTCTCTCTCTCTCTCTCTCTCTCTCTCTCTCTCTCTCTCTCCTCTAATCTTCATTGTTGAAAGTATTGTATAGGTCCTCCTTCTCCACATTATCCACTTCCCTCTCACTCTCATTCCCTCCCCAGGCCCTCACCACCCCATTGTCTTTGTCCACGTGTTAGGCATATGTGCACACAAGTTCATTGGTTGATATCTTCCCATTGACCCTCCCCTGCCTTCCCTCTGAGGTTCCATGGTTTATTCATGCTTCTATGTCTCTGGGCTTATTTTTGTTCATCAGTTTATTTGGTCCATTAGCAATGCAGACTGGTGCAGCCATTATGGAAAATAATATGGAGTTCCATCAAAAAAAAAAAATTGAACTCCCATTTGAACCAGTGATCCCACTTCTAGGAATGCCTCCTAAGAAACTCAAAACACTCATCAGAAAGAATGCATTCACCCCTGTGATCATAGTGCAATTTACAACAGCTAAGCTTTGGAAACATCCTAAGTGCATGTCAGCAGTAGATTGGATAAAAAAACCATGATGCATCCACACCATGAATACTATGCAGCCATGAAAAAGGAAGAACTCTTCCCATTTGCAACAGCAGAGGTGTGTCCAATAAGGGATTAATCTCCAAAATGTATAGGAACCTCAGATATGGATTCCAGGCAGCTATTTGATGGGGATGTCCCAGCACAGCAACAATGACTCCTTAGGAGCAGCCCTATCTGGGAGAAAGCATCCCTAGTTTTTGCCCCAAATACCAGACAATCCAGTTCATCCCCATATGTCCCTGGATCTCTTAATTCAACCATCTGCCCCTGGAGCTCAGAGGAAGCAGGACCTTGTAAGTTCCTGTGCTGGCCCTTTAAGAGAAACACCCTGAGTCTCCAGCTGCCTCCATGTCACTTTGAGACAATCATTTCTAGTTTTTAGAACCTGAAGTTATGAGGACTTCTCTTCCCAGCTCTGGAACCCTGGTTGGTGGTCCGGTGTGAGGCTGGGACCCTTTGCTTCTCACAGGAGACCTCCAGAGCTGAGATGTCCCTCCAAATTCAAAACATGCCACATGTGGGTGTCAGACTAGCCTGTTCCCCGCCTCCACCCTTCCTACCAGTCTTTCTTCTTTACCTCCCTAGTCTGGAATGATGGTTGTTCTCTGTGTTAGTTGTGCATTTCACATGGTTTTGGGAGGCAGTGAGAACATGCATTTACCTCTGCCTCCTAATTGGTTCTCACCTTTTTCCAATTTTTTAAAGTTGAGGCTTAGATTATTGATGTAAAGATCTTTATTCTTTTCTAACACAAGCATTTAATGCTATACATGCCCCTCCAAGCACTGCTCTAGCTGCATCTCACAAAATTTAGTATTTTGTGATTTCATTTTCATCCAGTTTTAAAATAGATTTTCTGTTAGTTAAGAATTCTATGTTGATGTTCCTCCAATGTTCCTTCAGCTCTTTAGAGTCATCACTCCATTGTCTTCTGGTTTTTGGCAGTTTTTCATGTGACCTTTGATGCTTTAATTAATCTTGTTTTTTGACTCACGTGTATTTTTTTTTGTTTGCTGCCCTTGGTAATTTTTTCTTTTTCACCAGTTTGATTTCAATGTTCCTTGATTTAATTTTGTTTATTTTCATTCTTCTTGGAGAACTTCCATTTTCTTAGATCTCTTTAGAGTTTACATCAAATTCTGAAAAACTATTTGCAATGGTTTCTTCAAACATTTTTCTTGGTGCCCCCTCTCTCCTCTTCCTGGGATTCCAATTACTTGTGTATAGTAGAGGTCCAATGCACTGATTCGTGTACCGGCGGAGTCCCTCAGCCAGGCCTGTGCTATCTGGCAATTCAGAACTCATTGAGGCCTGCAGGGATCAGGCCCAAATCAGCAGTCTGACATCCCCCAGGGATGTAGTAGTGCGGCAAGCAGCAGGCGGTTCTGGAGAAGCCTGAGCCCGGTCTGGATGCCACGTTCCAGCTGATCCTGAGCCTGCAGTGACAGCCATTGCTTGGTAGTGTTGCCGTGGAGGCAGGAGAGGCTTGCACTGCTGCAGCTGCGCTCACTAGTCATAAGCTGTGTGTCTGTCAGTCAGTGGAGCAGTGCACCTGCTGTGGGAGCACACTGACCACCAGGGGGCAGCGCCTGCATTGAGCATTTTCCCTCTGGTGGTCAGTGCACATCATAGCAACTGGTCAAATGGTCATTCAGTCATTTGGTTGTTTAGGCTTTTGTATATAGAGACTAGAGACCAGGAGCATGAGATCTGTGCAAAGGACGGGGAGTGTCACTCAGCCCAGCCTGTGCGCTCTCAAGATCCAGGACCCCTTGGGTAGGGTCCCTAGGCCTGGGAAGTGATAAGGGCCTTTTGGAGCTCTCTTTCCTTGGGCTGCAGCAGCTGGCCCTGCCCCCGCTGCTGCCACTGCTTGACATCTGTGTGGTTTTGCCCCCCTTGCCCTGCCACTGCGGGAAACAGGCATGGGGTGTGATCACGTGGGTGGCCTGGGCCTCCTTTTGTAGGGTGATCATTGGCTGGCCCTGCATACCCATCACCCATCACAGCATCACTGGCCAGTGGCCTGGACCTACCTCTATGTGGCTATTGATTGTAGAATTCCCCCATCAATCGCCCTGCAGAGGATGGTCTGTACAGGGTGATCAGGGGGCAATGGTGGGGGCCCCCATACTAATCACATTGCACCCTTGTTGGTTGGCCTGGTACAGTGTGTGTCATAGCATGGTCATCCAGAAGGTCGTCTGGGCGGTCATTCTGCTGTTCTGTCGTTCTGTCTATTTGCATATTACACTTTTATTATTATAGTTTTTGACTACTTTATCATCTCTTATATTCCTGACACTTGGCTATTTTATGGAAGATTTATTCCGTGTTCCATGTTGGAGAGTTTCTTGAAGTTCACATATGTTCAATCTGCAGTGTTAGACGTTCTCCAGGTAGAATTCATTACAGATGTTGTTACTTTCTTAACCTCTAGAAATTCAAAACACAGACCAGGTCTACCAACTTCTTTGTGTTAGATTACAGCCCTTGTGTGTTTCATCCAACAGGTAGGGAGGACAGAGAGGTGTGGTGGGAGGTCCTGAGGGGTGATCCTGGTCGTGGTAGCCCAAGTGGGCCTTTCAGAGGGAAACTCGGGGACAGGTGGGCCTCTCAGAGGGAAAGGTGGGGACAGGGAGGCCTGTCAGAGGGAAAGGTGGGGACAGCTGGGCCTCTCAGAGGGAAAGGTGGGGACAGGGGGTGCCTATCAGAGGGAAAGGTGGGGACAGGGGCCTGAGGTCAGCACACAGGGGCCTGGCTGAGCTGGGGTCTCTCTTGGTGGGAACATTTCCCAAACCCAGGATGAGGAGAGCACTGAGGAGGGTCTCCTCATAGAGAAAGAGAAATAGAAAACACAGGGACTTGGTGAAGGGGAGTCCCCACTCCCTGCCAACATGTCACCTGCAAACACCATGTCCCTTCTTCACTGTTGTCTGCAGGGAGAACATGAGAAGGAAGAGCCCTCCCTGGAGGCAGCTGAGAGCTTGAGAGGAAATCCCTGGGCCCAACAGGAAGGCCCTTCCCTCCCACCTCCCTCTGCCCCTGCTCCTGGGGCTGCTCTCTGTGCTGTGGGTCCTGTGCGCCCCCTGGTGTCCTGACCGCCCCTGCAGCTCAGCCCTGCTGTCTCCTCAGGGAGGTTTGTGTCTGGGCTCACACTGACTTCCCCTCACTGTGTCTCTTGCACAGTAATACACGGCCGTGTCCTCAGCTTTCAGGCTGCTCATTTGCAGATACAGCGTGTTCTTGGCGTTGTCTCTGGAGATGGTGAAGCGGCCCTTCACGGAGCTGGCATAGTATGTGCTACCACCACCATCATTAATGGCTGATAGCCACTCCAGCCCCTTCCCTGGAGCCTGGCGGACCCAGCTCATGCCATAGTCCTTGAAGGTGAATCCAGAGGCTGCATAGGAGAGTCTCAGAGACCCCCCAGGCTGCACCAGGCCTCCCCCAGACTCCACCAGCTGCACCTCACACTGGACACCTGCAAACACAGAGACACAAGGTGGACTGAGAGTCACATGGAAGCACAACAGGCACAGGCACAGGTCTCAGCGCCCCCCACTCCTGAGAACGACCTTGAGAAATGATCAGGAGGAAAACGCAGCTTGGCACCAAGTCCATGGTGGAGCCGCTGGGGTCCTGTCTCAGGGGCTTGGGTTCTGGGTGTCTCCCCAACATGTCGGGCAAGGGCCCCTTTTATGAGCAGGAGGAGAGCCCCATTTGCATGGAGTCTGCATACAAGGGTGCAGCTGGGACCCTGGGCTTCATGTCTGATCTTGTCATCCTAGGGGCAACCTTAGATGGAAAGGACTCGAGGACTTCTTTCCTGAGACCCATCACGCTGACCCCATTCCTTTGGGAGGACTGAGAGTCCTCTTTCCTCGGGTTTTGATGAGGACCCAGGGTGTTGCCCAGTGGCTTGTAGATGGGGTTTCCTCTCACTCTCCTACACCCGCCGTTGGCCATGTTGCCTTTCTGGCGTTTGGGAATAAGAATTTGCATTGGATGATGCTTTTATTTTGAAGCTGAAAGATTCTCCTTGTTATTTTCCTCAATCAGATCCTCCACAAAACTCGAACCTCTACATGTGAGAAGGGAGGAGAGGCTGGGCTGGACACTGTAGCTGCAGCCTCCGTCTCAAACCTGTTGCCACTCTCACAAGCACAGCTACCTCCTGAAACCACACTTTTCCCTCAACTTCCCTGCTGTTTGTGTGCAAAAGTCCTGCTTCCAGCCTCTCAACGTGGGAGAATTTCCATCATTTACAAATAGATGCCAGGCAGGTGTCAGGGCTGGAGGGCTGGAGGTGTGCAGTGAGGGAAAAGGGGACACATGCAATACTTGCAACTATAAAAATTGTTTGAAAGAAATAAATAAACTAATTAATTAATTTTTAAAATATATATATATTTTATTGATTTTTTTACATACAGGAAGAGAGGGATAGAGAGTTAGAAACATCGATGAGAGAGAAACATTGATCAGCTGCCTCCCACACACCCCCAACTGGGAATGTGCCCACAACCAAGGTACATGCCCTTGACCAGAATCGAACCTGGGACCCTTGAGTCTGCAGGCTGATGCTCTATCCACTGAGCCAAACTGGTCAGGGCTAATTAATTAATTTTTTGAAATGGAGTCCTGGCCCTGGCAGGTTTGACTCAGTGTATAGAGTATTGGCTTTTGAACCGAATGCTCTTGGTTTGATTCTGGTCAAGGGCATGTATTTGGGCTGCAGGCTCCTCCCTGGCCCTTGTCCTGGTTAGGACACATGCAAGGGGCCACCAGGTGACGTGTTTCTCTCACATTAATGTTTCTTCCCTTCCCGATCTGCCTTCCACTCTCTCTCTGAAAATAAATAAAAAAATATTCTTTGAGAATTAAAAAAGATACAAAAGGAATATGTTGGCTATTAGAAGCAAATTCCTGGGTAGGGAGTTGAGGCACCACATGGTCCTTGGGGGCAGGTGAGCACCTCCCTTCTCAGAGGAGAGCAGCCACCTGTGTCCATCCTCCCACAGCCCCAGGTGAGGACAGAAGGACACAGGAACCTGGGACTGTGGTCACTTGTTCCTCAGGGAAGGCGGCCACCACCACTTGGAAAGTGCAATCACGCTGGGGAGAGGGTGGGACATGGGCAGGTCAAACACCACAAAGCCTTACTTCTCTCTTCCTTTTCATGGTTTATTCTTATTTTAAAATATATTTTTATTGATTTTAAAGAGGAAAGGAGGGAAGAGAGCTAGAAACATCAGTGATGAGAGAGAATCATTGATCGGTTGCCTCCTGCACGCCCCCCACGGGGGTCCAGGCAATAGCCCAGGCAAGTGTCCTGACCAGGATTTCAACCCTGATCTCTTGGTTCATAGGTCATAGCTCAACCACTGAGCAACACCAGGTGGGCTCTGGGGTGACCTCTTACCATTTCTTTCCTTCTTTCTATTTTTTTTTTTTTTGTAAAAATTAAGATTCATTTATTCAGTTAGTTTTGTTCATCCTCATGAGGATATTTCCCACTTATTTCCAGAGAAAGTGAAAAAGATGGGAGAGGGAGAGCCCATGGAGACACATTGAGTAGTTGCCTCTTGCAGGAGGGACGGAGCTTGCAATGGAGGTTCCTGCCCTTAACAGGAATCAAACCTGAGACCTCTCAGTCCCCAGTTGACGCTCTATCCACTGAGCCACACAGGTAGGGCCCCTTCCCCATGTCTAGTTAACACTGTGGAGGCTGCCGTATCCCATGTAGGCAGCCAGGGTCCTGCCAGGTGGACCAACTGACCTGAGGGTTGTCTGTGTTGCAAGGACAAGGGGAACTAGGATGGAGAGGCCCCCAGAAGGGCAGCCCCAGGTCCCAGGACACAGGGGTGCAAGGGGAAATGGGCTGGATTCTCTCTCCAGAGATTTCAACACAAAGAACCACCCAGACCCCCTCTCTTGAAGGCAGATGCTGGGCCTCGCTGTGGGGGACCCACCTGAGCCAGCTGGTCAGGCCCCGTGAGGCTGAGGGAAACACAAACCTAAATGAGGAAAAAGTCCGTGTTCCCAGGGTCAGGAAGAGACAGAGACTCCCTCCCTCCCTCCCTTCAACACGCATGTAGGTGTCAGTGTCAGTTTAAAGGTCACTGAGGCCTCCCCAGCTTTACACCCCAGTGTGTTTTTTGGGGACCTTGGAACACACTCTGAAGTGTGACCACTAGGGGCATCCTCTCCCTGCTTCTGTGGGAGGAAGGGGGCAGCCAGGCTGCAGGGGGCTCCAGGCTCCCAGTGCAAATCCACTTCCTGTCCCAAAGAGGCGGGAGGTTGCATGTTCCCTGGGATCAGGTCAAGGAGCAAACACGCGTGGCCCCTCCAGGCACCAGGGGATTCAGGGTGACCCCTGGGTGACCAGTGGTGCTGCCTAGTTCCTCCTGAGGCTGCACCTCTGTGAACAGCTGTGTTTCTGGGGACAGTTTCCCACAGGCACTCAGTTCCGTCCCCTTATCTGCTGGTTTGCCAGCCCCACACGGGCAGCTCCACTGCAGTTATGATGAGTCTCCAAATAGACCCATTTCTGCACATGCACCCAGGATTGGGAAGTAGATGCTTCTGATGTTTCTTCATAGATGAACACATCACCTGCAGGTAGGGGCACCTTGTATGTGGGCTCACATTTGAACGTCTCTGTGCATTTTTCCTGTCTTATTGCTCCTGTTAACATGTCAAGGACAATGTTGAATAGAAGAGGTAAGAGTGGGCCTTTTTGACTCTGTCCCCATCTGAGGGGAATCATTTAACTTCCTACAATCGAGTGTGATATGAGCTACAGGAGTCCCCTGATCAGAGTGAGGAAGGGCCCTTTATCCCAAGTGCCCTAGCGTTTTATCATGAATGAGTGCTGTGCTTTGTACACACTTTTGGCATGATTTTAATGACCACGTGACTTCTCTTCTTTACACAGTTGAGTTGTTGGGTTAAATCAGATGATTTAAAATTGTTGACTCAGCTTTGAATTGTTGGGATAATTCCCGCTTGGTCATGATGGAGTGTGAGTGTCTTATATTGCTGGTGGGATTGGCTCATCTTCTGTGGAGGATTTTAGTAAATATGTTAACAAGGGATTTCGGCCTGTAGTTCACTCTTTCTCTGTACTGACTGCACAAGGAATGTCGTTCTCATAAGAGTGCATTGGAGAATGTGTTTATATCTCCTGATTAATTTCTGATATTGGCCACTTGTCTCTTTGCCAGTCTTGTTAGCGTTGAGTTAGCTTTATTGATCATTTCAAAGATTCAGTTGTTGGCATCATTGGTTGTTTTCTATCATTTTTCTCTGTTGATTTAATTAATCTCTGTTCACCTTTAGTTTCCTTCCTTCTGCTTGTTTTTGGGGGATTTTGATCTTCCTTTTCTAATTTCTTTTATTAAAAAGTCTTTGCTGTTGAGAATATTACTGATGTCCCCCTTTGGACCCCCATAGCAACCTTTCACCCCATTCCTGCCCCACCACCGCCTTCACCACCTTCCTATCTGTGTCCATAGGTCGTGCATATGCATATGAGTTCTTTGGTTCATCCCTTCCCACTCCTCCCTCCCTCTTCCCTCTGAGTTTCGTCATTCTGTCTCCATGCCTCCAGTTCTATTTTATTCATTAGTTTATTTTATCATTAGACCCTTTGTTCATTCATTTTGGTTCTTAGATTCAAATGTATATAGATATATATGTATTGCCAATATTTTGTTCATATTTTCTATTTTTCTTGTTTTTACTGATTTCAGAGAGGAAGGAGGAGAGAGAGAGAGGGAGAGAGAATAGACATCAATGATGATAAAGAATCACTGATCAGCAACCTTCTGCATGCCCACAACACGGGCATGTGTCCCTGAACAGAATCAAACCTGGAGCCCTTCACTCAGCAAGCCAACACTCTATCCATTGAGCCAAACTAGCTATGGCTTTGTTCATTATTTCTCCTCCTCCTCCTCCTCTTTCTTCTTCTTCTTCTTCTTCTTCTTCTTCTTCTTCTTCTTCTTCTTCTTCTTCTTCTTCTTCTTCTTCTCCTTCTCCTTCTCCTTCTCCTTCTCCTTCTCCTTCTCCTTCTCCTTCTTCTTCTCTTTCCTTTTCCTGCTCCTCCTCCTCCTTCTCCTCCTGAATGTGTGGAGTTGTAATCTGTTGTGGTCTGAAGCTGTGCCCCGATTACACTGGCTCTAGAGTGTCCTGGGAGGTGAAAAGTCTGCCATTGCCTGGGGCCACCAAGCAGGAGCTACAGGGGGATCTGCAGATGGCTGCAACTTGTATTGGGCATGGAAGAACCCAGGAGAGGACAAGTTGTGGAGTAAGGCAGGCTGGTGCTAGTTCCAGGTTTTGTGTCTCTTATTGATAGGTTTGGAGCACTGATGCCAGTTGCTGCTTGTTTGAGAGATCTTAGTCGAGTCTGATGCCTGAGCTAGAGCAAGCCATTCTTATGGAAAGGCTGCTGCAAACAGCTTAGGTGGGGCTGCAATTTGAATGGGGTGGGTTCTCAGGGAATCACCAGGGCTGAGAAAACTGTGTGAACCACACTGATGGAACCTCAGTTATGGCTTCAAGGCAGTTATGTGGTGGGGAGGTTCTAGCATAGCAACACTGACTCCCTAGGAGCAGCCCTGTCTGGGAGAAAGCACCCCAAGTTCGTGCCCCAAATACCAGACAATCCAGTTCTTCTCCATATGTCCCTGGATCTCCTAATTCAACCACCTGCTCCTGGAGCTCAGAGGAAGCAGGACCCTGTAAGTTCCTGTGTTGGCCCTTTAAGAGGAACAGCCTGGGTCTCCAGCTGCCTCCATGTCACTTTGAGACAATCATTTCTGGTTTTTACAACCTGAATTTATGAGGACTTGTCTTCCCAGCTCTGGAACCCTGGGCTGGGGGTCTGGTGTGACGCTGGGACACTTTGCTTCTCACAGGAGACCTCCAGAGCTGAGATGTCCCTCCCAATTAAAAACATGCCATATGTGGGTGTCGGACTAGCCTGTTCCCCGCCTCCACCCTTCCTACCAGTGCCCATGTGCTTTCTTCTTCTTCTTCTTCTTCTTTTGTCTGTACTCAGATTTATTTTCCAGTTCCTTTATATTATTTTACTTTAAATTGTAATTATTGACAATAATTATTTATTTTTATTTTTATTTTTTATTACATAAAGTTTTACAAATATTAGTACATATATCTCTTTTTCCCCCTGCCCTTCCCCCAGCCTCCCCTACCCCCCAGTGTTTTGTGTCCATTGGTCATGCTTAAATGCATGCACCAAAGTCCCTTGGCTGATCTGTTACCTTCGCCAATGTCCGTGTCCTTGTTGCTGTAATTTGACAGTCTGTTTGATGCTGCTCTGCCTCTGTATCTATTTTTGTTCACCAGTTTATAATGGTTATTATTATCCATTGATGAGTGAGGACATGTGGTATTTTTCTTTCATTGACTGGCTTATTTCACTTAGCATATGTTCTCCAGTTCCATTCATGCTGCTGCAAATGCTAAGAACTCCTTCCTTTTTACAGCAGCATAGTATTCCATTGTGTAAATGTTCCAAAGTTTTCTAATCCATTCATCTGCTGATGGGCACTTAGGCTGTTTCCAAATTTTAGCTATGGTAAATTGTGCTGCCATGAACATAGGGATGCATATGTCCTTTCTGATTGGTGTTTCTGGTTTCTTAGGATATATTCCCAGAAGTGGGATCATAGGTCAAAAAGGAGATCCATGTTTAATTTTTTGAGGAAACTCCATACTGTTCTCCACAGTGGCTGCACCAGTCTGCATCCCCACCAGCAGTGGACGAGTGTTCCTTTTTCTCCTCATCCTCTCCAGCACTTGTCATTTGTTGATTTGTTGATGATAGCCATTCTTACAGGTGTGAGATGGTACCTCATTGTTGTTTTGATTTGCATCTCTCGGATGATTAGTGACTTTGAGCATGTTTTCATATGTCTCTTGGCTTTCTGAATATCCTCTTTTGAAAAGTGTCTATTTAGGTCCTTTGCCCATTGTTTGATTGGGTTGTTTGTCTTCTTTTTGTTAACTTGTATGAGTTCCCTATAAATGTTGGATATTAAACCTTTATCAGTGATAGCATTGGCAAATATGTTCTCCCATGTAGTGGGTTTTCTTGTTTTGTTGATGGTTTCTTTTGCTGTGCAGAAGCTTTTTATTTTGATAAAGTCCCATTTGTTTATTTTCTCTTTAGTTTCCAATGCCCTAGGGGCTGTATCGGTGAAGAAACCGCTTTGGCATATGTCTGAGATTTTGTTGCCTTTATATTCCTCTAGTATTTTTATGGTTTCCCATTTTACGTTTAAGTCCTTTATCCATTTTGA